>JABSMS010062427.1:0-21594 GCA_018902275.1 Aleiodes sp. PSUC_FEM 10030003
TGAACCTTTTTTGAGATAAAAACATTAATTTTGACATGAATTTTTTTTTCATGTTTTTAAAGAACTTTTCCGCATTCTGACATTCATGATAACATTTTTTTTCTATTGTTTATGGTAATTTAGCAGCAATCCATAATAATTAGAAAAAAATACTGTGCTGTTGGCCGGAACGAATATAATAAAATTCCATACTCACTTTTGCAGTTTTCTTTCAACAAAAAAATAACCACAGAAGTTTATTTTCAATTGTAGATTTTTAGTGAAATGGCAGAAAGATTCTGGCAAAACAAGATCAATTCATCCTGTAGCTAATTTTTGGGATTTCGAATGTAACTTTTTATTGGACCAGTAGCCGCGCAGTGTTCCCTGTCCCTCCGAAAAAATATTTGAATGAAGCATCACGAAAATTTCTCTACCTCTCCTAGTTTCCATGGTCTATCCTCAAAACTAATTCCCCAGTGACAATGAGATTTATATAAGTTTTTTGTCGAACTTACAACGACGCTTCCCTGCTTAAAACTGTAATAAAAATCCATTCCGCAAACCATCACTGAGATGACACTCATATTGTAAAATGCAAACATCGACAAATACATTAATCTTCTCTCGTTTTTAGTTTTCGGTAGTCCGAAACCAACGCAAGATAGAAAAAAATATATCACCTTTATCGATATATCCTCTTCTACAATGAATGCCATCGTCTCAATAATAATTATATATTTTCATAAATTATTCTGATTCGGTCAACGCAGTTAAGAATAACGATAGATGAAAATCAAATATGACAAAGGTCAGTATATTTTCGAATTATTTGTCGAAAAATTATTCAGTTTTCACGTCGAACAAAAATCGTTTCCAACATTTCATTGATTGTCACTTTACTATTGAAGAAAAATTGATATTTAAAACGAATGATAACGATGAAAATACTTTCATCAACTTTTCCGTTTAGTTTTGAATAGAAGTCTAAAAATAAAGTTGTTACTGAATCTACGGTCGATTCCCTTCACACTAGCGACTGACCCTACCTTAGACGTATAATAGTCTTGACTGGTAACATTTTCTTGATGACTTTGAATGTCTGTAATGATAGATAATAGCTCAATTAAAGTCCTTTTCACTATTCCTGACAGCTGACAATTTCTTTTTTCACCTTTTCCCTGAATTCACGATGGAGGATAAAAAACTATCGATTCACTCTACACTCTGACATACAAAATGCTGGAGTTTGTAACGCAATTACAAGGTATTCACACTTCTCCACTAGTCAACTAAAGTTCGTGAGCGAAATAAGATTGTAGTCGACTCAGAGAGGTTCACAACGTTTTATTTGATAATTGTACAGTGAGAAAGAGAATCTACTCAGCATAATTCAAGTACATCGATGAAATTCTACTCGAAAAGTTTTAAGAACGTACAATTTCGCTGCAAATGTTGCCATAAGTTACGGTGGCGCGTCTAATCTGCATAACGTCGTTTCAACACAGGTAATTTCATATCAACAAATGTCAATTTTCATCAATTTTATCTTATTCTCTTTTATTTCAATACAAAATAATTCAAATACTTAATTCTTTTTCGATTTTCATTTTTTTCTATCTATTGCCGAGTTTCTGGTCAGATCGATGGCCAAGTCTATGACCAAATCTATCTGATTCTATGACCAATATGAATTAATATTCATAAATTTGTTGATAAAATCAAAAATCGATATGACAAATTTCGTGCCGGAACTTAGATGATATTAGCTAAGAATTTCTCAACATATCGTTGAAGAGCAGTTTTTTTCTGATTATCTCTATCCCCGGATGTAACTGATCAAGCTGGCTAAAAATTGAATGATAGACTCAACTTCATGAATTCAGAATATAACTGAAATTCCGGATTTCTGGCTGGAACAATTTCCGACTAATGAAAATACCAAGAAGAGATTCACATACACATCCACCCAATTTTTTGAAATAGAATGACCTCCTCGTTCAATATAATTGGATTTCTAATAAAATTATTCCGAGTGTTATTTTTTGAGTAAACATTTTATTATAATTACTGAATAACAGAAAAATAGGTCATATTTCCAATTCGCTGATTTTTTTATTCGAGTTGTCCATCGATTTATTTTCGTTTGCAATTCACATTGGACTCAATCAACGGAGTTTCCTTTATTCATGCTCTGCCTTATTAATGTTAAATATGAGAAGGCTGTGGTAAGAATCTATGAGCGATACATCCATCAATTTATTTCCGTTCATATAGTTATCAATTTACACTTACCGATTTGAGAGTATTAAGCGTTATTGGGAAAAAACCT
Source organism: Aleiodes sp. PSUC_FEM 10030003 (assembly GCA_018902275.1). NCBI lineage: Eukaryota > Metazoa > Arthropoda > Insecta > Hymenoptera > Braconidae > Aleiodes > Aleiodes sp. PSUC_FEM 10030003. Next base: position 2,312 of record JABSMS010062427.1, read on the forward strand.
GCGCCTGTCACGAAGCATGGATTTCTTGTTTTCATTATAACCATCACGAAGTCCCTCGTCAATGACCTTCCAAATTCGGAGCGATTTTCATAATACCATTTTGAATTATATGTACCATCAGCAATTTCCACACTAGCAATCATAACATTATGACATGATAATGTGAACGTGAATAGTTGAATGACACAGCCGATCATGAATATACCCATTTTTGTATATCCTACAGTTGTTCCGGGCTAAGAATATATCAAAATCATATTATCTAATGTCGATTCAAATGTGTTTTGAAAATGTTGTTAAATAAAATAATTCAGTGACGTGACATTCATCACGGAAAGGCATTCTTAGATGAAGAAAACATTAAATTGTATATTAAAAAAAAAGTAACATACCAATTGAAGTTGATAGCCGACAATACATATGATGAAACTAAATATTAGTACTTGGAGTAGATTCATAACATTATAGAGGCACTCCATCTCGCCAATGAGCCAAATCAAGAATTGATGTTGTTCAACACAATCCTTAAATTCTCGTCGAATAATATCCATAGTGATAACATCATTTCCATAAAACTGTTCATTGTCATACCAATTCATTGGCGTTGGTAGTGCTTTCTTCGACTTATAGCATTCTTCCAATCTTCTCTTCAAAATTTCAAAATGGCCAACAACAAAGATATTGACAAGAACGAGATAATAGTCGAAGGTGAAATATAATACCGTAACAAGGTAAATTCCAAAAACCTTAAACAGATGTTTTCAATCACTGAATCAAAATTGTTGGAGATTGAATGGATTGCTTCTTTCTGTGAGAAGAAAATCATTTCGAATTAATTTTTTCAGAAAATGCTTACGCCAAGAGCAAAAAAAAATTCATAATACGGTGTCTCATAAACTGGTATATCGAGCCATATTCTAACTGGTAAATGACGATTGTTGGGATCAGTTAAATTACTTTGCATATTTACTGAAAACAAAACAATGGAGGATGAGAATAATTCAAAATTCTTCAGTTTTTATAAATAGCACCCTTCGAAAATGTTCAGGTCCTATGCTTTAACATATGAATTTTATCTTCGGGTCGACTTCGGAAGGGTACTCTTTTGCCAATTCGACAATAGAGTAGAACTCCTCATATGCCAACTCAATGGGACCGAAAATGACCTCTCAAACGATACCCTTACGTTTGCTTGCACATGATTAATAAGCGCAACAAAATTTGAACTATTTCCTTGTCGCTCGATTTTCAAGAGCGTGGAATGAAACGTATTCCTGTCCAAAGTTTCACACGAAAATTACCGAATTACTCTCAAAATTCCAAATATTGTACCGTAATCTGGACCTAAATATTCTATCAATATTCATGAACATTGTGAAATCACATGAAATTTACAAATAACAAAATGTACTCACATACGATGGCTTCGCCAATGAATGCTACGTCCGTCACATGGCCTATAACAATGTAAACTAGGAAGAACAATCGCGCTTGATACTGACATTTTTTCAAAATAGTTTCACCGTACTCTGTGAAACAATTCGTCCATAATTTCTCACGAGTTATCCTCAATATATTTTCATAATGATTACGTTGTATCGTAACTATTATGAGTTTTGCGCTTGTTAGAATAGCCATCAGAAGGAGAAACAAACCAAAAGCTACTTCCTAATTAAATTATCAATATGAGTATTGACTAAAACGAGTGATCTCCTTCTGAAATTAATTTTCTGGAGATATCTCAGTATCTGAGAGAAGTAGAAAGATTTTTGTGACCTTCTTTCATAGAAATTCTTCTCAATGAAACTGTCATTAGTCATACCTGCTTAACCAACGATTTCAGTCGCGTGGTCGATCTGATCAGTCGAAATCAGTCGACTGATTTTTAGTGCTATTAATAACCAGTAAAAATTTCATAAAAATCCACCGAATGGTTGTTGAATTATAGTGTTCACCGACTTGAAAAACATAGTTTCGACAAAAATGCATTAAAAATTTTTCGATCGGAATGCGGTAGAATATTTTCATAACATTTTGAGCTCGATTGACGAAGCTATGCACATGATTAACTTGAAAATTTTCGAAACATCATACTTCAAGAAAATGCAAAAGAAAAATGTACATTTTTTTGAAAATTCTGCATCTCACCCCTTGAATGCAATGACACCTAATTTCCGACCTGTATATACTATATCTGCAGACCAGAAACTGAGTTTCATAGAGATGTTTGAATCACTTTTTAGCCGCAATGAGTCACTACGTTTTCAAAATGCCGCAAATTCCATCCTAGTCTCAAAGAATGTTTGAATGAGGCATCACAAAATCTTCTCTACATCTCTAAGTTCCTACGGTATCTCCTCGAACCTTATTCCAGAGTGACATGGAGGTGTGTATACTGTTCTCATCGAACTCACAACGATGCTTCCCTGCCTAAAACTGTAATAAATGTCCATTCCTGCTGCCGTCAGTCCAATTACACTCATATTGTAAAATACAACCAATTGTAAATTCATTAATCTTCTCTCGTTTTTGGTTTTCGGTAATCCAATACCCACACAGGATAGAAAAAAATATATCAACTTTATCGATATATCCTCTCCTACAACGTATCCCATCGTTTCAATAATAATCATCTATTTTCACGAATTATTCCGATTTGGTCAACGCAGCTTAAAACAACGATAGATGGAAATAAAAAGAGATGAACGTCAGTGAATGTTCGAATGATTTTCCGGAAAATCGCTCACAATTTTCAGATCGGATAGCAACCGTTTCCAAAATTTCATTAATCATCACTTTAACATTGAAGGAAAATTGATCTTCGGAAAAAATTATAACGATGAAAATATTTTTATCCGCTTTTTCGTTAGGTTCTCTATAGCAATTCTAAAAAAAAGTAGTTGCTGAATCTAGGGTCGCTGCCCCTCACACTGACGACTCACCCTATATTATACGTATAATAGTCTTGGCGGGTAACATTTTCTTCATACAAACTTCACCTTGAGTGTTTGTAATGATAGATAATGGCTCAATTAAAGTCCTTTTTACCATCCCTGACAGCTGTCATGTGAGTGAAATGCATTATTTCCGACTTCTTTTTTTACCTTCTCTAAGAATTCATGATAGACGATAAAAAATCTATAGACGCCCTTTTCACACAAGGCCTGTCACAGAATTACAAGGTATACACTCGTTCACCCTCACCAACTAAAGTTCACGAACAAAATACGGTTGTATTCTATTCAAACTCATTGAAGAACTCTAGTTGACGGGTGTACAGTGAGAAAAAGAATTTATTGAGCGGAATTCAACTACACTAATGAAATTTTACTTGAAAATTTTCAAAAACGTATCATTTTGTATCAATATCAATACATTATTCTCATAAGATGTGACTGGAGCTTATGTAGAATCCTATGAATGATGTGCTCTGTAAAATATGACATAGTCAATATATTTTTGAGTTGGGCTGTATTTGATAGGTGAGCTATAAATTACTAAGATGTTTTTAAATTCATTCGCCCTAAAATAGTGGAAGTTTCATTGAGTAATCTTCATTTGCGACAATAGGCAATTGTAGTCTCGTTATCAAGTCGTAAATTATTCACGAATGTGTGCTTACAGACTTCAAAGAGTCTGATGTAAAAAAAATATGATATAATATAATATTTAGAGATAGCTGATGGATTTTCATAATAATGCATCATCAATGTCTCAACAGGATATTTAATATGAATTTCAAAATAAGTTCATGTTGAATATTCATATTTTGATAAACGATATGAAACATGAAGTTATTTATTCATTATCATATTGTTAATCAACTTTCAAGTAAACGAATGCAAATTTTATCTATTTCTCTTTTTCCCCCTTCATCCAATATACTCAATTTTCTAATAAAATTATTTCCAGTGTTATTTCCAAAGTGAACATTCCATTATAATTACTGAATAACGAAAAAAATAGGCCATCATGTTTCTATTTCTATGATTTCTTATTCGAGTTATCCATCGATGTATTTTCTTCTTTTATGCTTTGTCTTATTAATGTCAGGAATGAAAAAGCTTTCGTAAGAATCTGTGAGCAATACATCCGTTAATTTATTTCCATTCATTCTGCTATTAGCTCACACTTACCGTTTTAAGAGTATCGAGCGTTATTGGGAAAAAACCTCCACCTGTTACTAATGATAGATAATAGCACAATTACATTCTTCTTCACCATTCCTGACAGCTCTCATATGAGAACAATGCATTCCTTCCAACTTCTTTTTTCACTGTCTAATAGAATTCATGATACAAAATTTTAAAAAAAACGTACGGACGTACTCTTCACACGTCACACAATTGATAAAAATTTTCACGCCAATAATTAGATATGATAGATGGTAGAAGACGGGATAAAAGCTGAAAAATTATCAATGAATTTGTGAAATATCTTGGAAACAAAGAGGTTTCCAGGAATTTGTCACGAGATTTCCTCTGTAGTCCACAATTTTTTTTAATACTTCATGGTTTTGTTTGATTAAACATCCTTAATCAGAGAATTCTTTGGAACTTGCAATAAATCGATTGATCTTTAATCAATTTGAATGACTCCTGATATTTGGTGATTGTACGTAATCTTCCGTTGATATATATTGATTGATACATAAAGAAATCAGGCGAGTGATAAAAGATGATTTTTATTCAAATATCAAACCTATAAATAAATATTCTCTCTCATTATATCCAATTCAGTTGAATTTAATCTCAGGAGTGTATTTTTCCATAGATAATTACCTTATCATTCATTACCAAATTATAGTTATTTATACTAATCCGAATGTAATTTGTTGATTCTATTACTGAAAATGAAAATGAAGAGCATTGTCCTGAAAAGGGTGCCAAGAGCGAGCCACAACGTTGACGGAATGGAACTAATGTTTTTTTTTCTTCCTTCTTACATTACCCCAAGACCAATAAGGAAACTATTTTATCAATAAGATGTACGTTCGGATAAACAATTTGATAATTCAATCTGAAAAGTCATTCCTCTCCACCACATCAATATGGAATCTTATCATAACTCAAGTATCACAAGATTACTGTGTTTATATTGTTAAAAAATCGCCATCCACTCAACACAGTTGCACGTCGTCTAGCATGAAGAGAAGTTAAAAATAAATTAACCAGTTAACGTAATGGAATTAACGCATCTGCTATTGTTCTTTATAACAGCAGCGCTCGCTCTGCTATTATATCGCTACGTGTTCGGCAATCATGATTACTGGAAGAACCAAGGAATTCCAACTGCCGATGGTCTTGTCCCTGGTTTTGGGCATCTTTGGCCCTTTATCTCCATGAAAGAACACGTGTACACCATTATACAAAAAATCCATAAAACTCACGCTGGAAGCAGTATGGTTGGCTACTTCGCGATGGAAATACCCGTGCTACTCATAAGAGACGTAGATCTAATCAAAACAGTGGTTCAAAGTGAATTCAATAACTTCCGTCATCACCCAACAAGTGACAGGAATACCGATCCATTGCGCGGCGCTGATCCCTTCTTCTTAAATGACCAAGAGTGGAGAGATGCGCGGAGTAGATTCGTAGCAATTGGTACAACCAAAACACTTAAAGTCTTCAGTTCAGCTGTTCGTGACGGCGCTTCGAAATTTGTGCACTATATGAATAATCGGTTGGATGAACAGAGCTTCTTCGAGTCTGAGGGTAAAGACATGTTTTTGAAAATATCGATGGTAATATTGGCAAAAGCGATACTGAGTGTCGAGGAAGGATCGTTTGATGAAAGTGCACCAAACATTTACAATAAGATGGTGAATAGCTACTTTGAACCTTCGAGAGTACGAGTTACAAAATTTAGAATCCTCAGACTTTTTCCGATTCTGAATAAAATTTTTAAAGCCAGCTTCGTGCCACATTGGATCAACAGAGTATTTCCGAATATCATTGGTCAGGTGCTGGAGAGGAGAAAGATGGACGGAATCAAGGAGGATGATTTGCTTCAGAAACTAATGGAATTCAGTAGCGCGAAGAATCTGCCTGAACATACCGTTATACCTGCAGTTTTTACCTCCTTAGTGGAAACCTCCGGTATAACGGCTATAACGATGAGCTTTCTTGCATGTGATCTGGCGGAACATCCTGACGTTCAGGACAAATTGAGGGAAGAGATTAATTCTGTTGTCGATCGATTTGAGGGAGAGATTTCATACGAAGCTGTGAATGAAATGACTTATTTCGATCAGGTTCTGTCCGAGTCTATTAGACTCAATCCTGTGGCCGGAACTCTCTCAAAAGTTTGCTCTGAACCTACGGAATTAGTCGGCCCTGATGGCCTCAGGTGCAAAGTCAAACCTGGGGATCACATTACCGTCTCGGTTTACGGGCTTCATCGAGATCCGAAACATTGGAAGGATCCGGAGGATTTTAGACCTGAACGCTGGGACAAAGCATGCGAAGAATTTCGAAAGAGAAACAAGTATGCGTATCTTCCGTTCGGCCTGGGACCGAGGATGTGTACGGGAATAAGAATGGCATTGCTTCAAGTCAAAATCATCATTGCAGCGATTGTGAAGAATTTTGTGATCGAGAAATCGCCGAAGTTACAAAAACCCGTTATTGTGGACCCTGCAATGTTTCTGTCGTACATCAAAGGTGGTGCATGGATACGATTGAAGCATTTGCCGTAGTTCAGTCGTGGCCTCATGTCTGAAAATGATTAATTATCAATTGGAGCATCAATGCGATATAAGCAATTCGTGATGATTTCCGAAGGATTTTTTATAAGCTTTCTGCTCATAAGAAATGTATGTATAAGAGGGTTTCTAATAAACAAGTTTCATCATGTTCAACAGTTTCTTTGAATGAGAGTTCATTGATGAGTTCTGGTTACACAAACGGTTCAAAGAACATGAATAAGAATTATCTACGTATTTTTTTATAAAACTTCACTTTATAGATAATATCTATAGGACAAAGAAATATGAGGAAAAAATTATGAAACCAATTGCTATTCGGAATTAAGATTAGTGAATTACCTTATAGACAGAAATTTGATAAAGAAAAAATAAAGGAAGTATTTACTCTTCTATAAATATTTGAATATGAATTGGTAGTAAACAACTTAAAACGATTCAATGTTTTACCAAAAACGGTTTTATTAATACTTGGCTTATAGGCAAAATTATTATAGGAATCCCGTGGAAACTCATCGGGAATTCCCTATAAGAATCGTTCCAAACTTTTATGAAAAAATTTCTATAACGATTTTTCTATAAGATTTTGGTCAAAATTTTCATACGTATTGTAATGCGCTGTATTTTTGCTGAAACTTTATCATGCTGATGCGTCGTTGCGTTTCCAACATAAAAGATAACGAAAACATGCCACTGATTATATGAACAAATAATTCTTTAATTGTACACAATATTGTTTCTTCGATTAAAAAAGGATGGAATATTTAAATTTTTTGAATAAATTCTACGGAAAATTAGAGATTCAATGGCTCAGTCAAACATTATATTGGAGGAAATTACTGAATACACTTTGGATATCGACATTTACGAATAGGGCAAAAATCTAAGCAATAGTGCAGGGAAGTTCCGCAAAACAAAAGTCACAGATTTCGAGCATGAAAGGGCTAAGGCTAAGGAACCATTTACTGTAGTCATTTTTTAAATAAATGAATGAATACGTGAGCGAATCAGGGAAAACTTATTATTACATGAGTGTCATAATTTGGCACTGTATTTTATGGGAATCTATTTTCAAACTCTATTTTAAAACTTACCGTAACGCGAATATTTTGGCCCATTAATTGCTGCACAAGAGTTTCGGAAAAGGCTGTAACTTTTATTATTCAGCAAGAAAAAATGGAAGTTGCGCCCTTTTTATTCCACGCCAACGATATTGGCAACATAATCTGCATGAGATTTTTCAAATTATTTTCGTTAAAAAGAAAATGAGAAAAAGTACTCCTCAAGAGTAACTTTCATAATTATATTTCAAAAAATTCATTCAATTTCACAAATATATACGTTTAAGATGATAATCATCATCGATTAATTATAATAAATTATCAATTTCACAGATGAATAATTCGTACATAAAAAAAAATGGGTAATAAAAGAATAGGAATTTTCCGGGAATAAATTCTGATCTACAATAAAATATTACGATTTCAATACTTACATTGAAAATAATTAAGGAAGATTTATCAATCCAGATTCACCGAATAAAATTAAATCAAGAATTTATATGTAAAATAATTTCTGTGTATTGCATGGATAGTTTGTTACATTAGACAGGCTAAAAGGTACAATTTCGATTGCAGTTTTATCAATAATCTTTTTTTTTTGGATTTTGGGCAAAAAATAAATAAATATAAATGAATTCAAAAAATAATAATTCGGTTATTGTCGTGGACGATGAAGGCGAATGCTCGTTAAATCTTTGGACATTGATTTTTTAACGAGCTTCGTCTTCATGTGCAAATTACCGAATTTTATAAAAACTTTTAGTAATATTTAATTTATTTCCAACTTTTTTTCCCATAAATTAATACTGAATCGCAGATCTCTCGATCCAAAAATAAAATCAAAAATATTGGAAATATATTTCTTCTCGATAAAGAATTAAAAAAATATTCAATTAAATCGTTCAATTTTGCCTGCACTTTTGCGAAATTATGTTCTTTCATATTCAGTATATCAATCATTTTCTCTTTTTATATTTCCTCGAAGGAATTTAACTACTTCAATGCGCTCACTTATTCGCATTGCAATTATAAACGTCAACCGCATTTTTTCTTTGTTAATGATTATTATAAATATGTTTTTTTGCTTTTAGAGAGGTAAAATCGACAGAAAAAAGCAGAGACGTGACAAAATAATAGCGAGTTAATTTTAAATTATATCACTTTCAAGAGTTTTTGTTGATTTTTTCATCTTTCTCTCTTTCCATTTCATTCTCTTCTCTTTAAATTCTTCTTTCTGTAAATTGCTAGAGGATTAGGGCGTATTGATTTGGAAAAAAAAAATTGTTATCTAGATTTATGAAATTGGTGGTATTTCAAAATTAACACTGAGATTCGCTGAGTGAGCGAGTTTAACAATTGTAGAAAGCTTAACGGCCACACGTGCTGCCTCATCGAGATCATCAACTGGAACAATTTTGAGGCCAGCATTTGCGATGAGGGCTTTGGCTTCGTCGACATTTGTTCCCTGATAACAAATAAAAAACGGGTAAATATTAATTGCAATAACAATTTAAAAATCATAATGATTCAAGGAAATTTTAGTTTTTTCTCATCATTAGTCCGAAATGCTTATTTTATTTTTATTTCTTCTTCCCTTTTTATTATAATATTTTAGGTTGACTTTATTCCTTTTTTTTTTTAATTTCAGTGGAGTCATCATTTCGCCACTCCGCTACTGAATTGATTAATGAAATAAATATTCACCTGTAACCGAACAACAACTGGAATTTTCAGGTCAAGTTCTTTTGTTGCAGCAATAATACCTTCAGCAATTACATCACATCTCATAATACCACCGAAGATATTCACAAGCAGTGCATGAACCTGTGAATTATATTAAGAATTAGAATAATTTTATTAACATAATCAATATTTATTATTATCGAATCTAGGAAAAGATATCTCCGGAAAAAAAGTCTGGGAAAAAACCTTTAAAAAAATGAATCTTTATCAGAACATTTTATTATAAAAAAAAAAATTGCCTAACCGCGTAGGAGTTCTTCGCACCTAGAGAGTCAAGAACTACGTTTCTCGCTCCGCTCGATTGAAAACGTATTTCTTTAATCTCTCAGAACAAAAAATATTGCATGCACCACGGAAAGAAAAAAGTCAACTTCGACAAAAACTTGGCACTCTCGCTTTGCTGAAAAGAGCGGGAAATTTCCAGAATTTCGAGGCTCTTTTCCATCCAACCCTACCGTTAAATTATCAATTGAAAGTTGTTAAGTCATGCGAATAATTTTTTGTTTGAGTTTTCATGACGTTATTTGGTATGTAAAGATTTTTTTAAAAGCTCTTTAAAAGAGTTGTTTTAGTGAAAATTTTCGAGACATGGAACCATAAGAATTTCATTGATTTTTACCCTGGGATCAGATGTGATGATTTTGAAAGCTTCTTTAACAGATGAAGTACTAGCACCACCACCAACGTCCAAGAAATTCGCAGGTTCGCCTCCATGAAGTTTGATAATGTCCATGGTTGCCATAGCCAAACCAGCGCCATTAACCATACAGCCGATATTACCATCGAGTGCTATATAATTAAGATCAAACTTCGCTGCTTCTACTTCCTTTGGATCTTCCTGAGTCCAGTCACGGAGTGCGAATAGATCCTTTTGCCTGAACTCGGCATTGTCATCAAACCTACATTTGCAATCTAGTGCAAAATCTAAAAAAAATGAACAAAAAATACTTTCGTCAATTCCTCAAGCATAATTAAAATAATATTTTCGTTATTTAATTTTAAAATACACTTACAATTTCCCTGAATGTCTTCAGCCAAAGGATTGACTTCGAGGAGAAGCGCATCCTTCTTCAAGAACATTGCGTAAAGATTGAGAATTATTTTGCCAATGTAATCTTTAACATTACCAAGACCTAATTTTTCGGCAATACGCTCGGCTTGTTCTTTCGTTATTCCTTTTTCAATGTCGATTGGTTCGTACATAATTGCACCGGGATTTGTAGCAGCTACTTCCTCAATGTTGACACCTCCTTGACTAGAGGCGATTATCACAGGACCCTGAAATTATTAATTTTTTCATTACTTGCTATTGAACTTTGAGGAATACGTGAAAAGAGACTCAAAAAAAAACTGAACACAATCCGGACAGAAATTTGGTTAATTTAAAAAATAACTAAATGTTTCATTTTGGTGCTCAATATTCATGTTCGATTGAAAATTCAAGTGGTGAAATTTTCGCTTTTACTTCTATTTGAGACCCATGAATTCCCTTGAATTTTACCTCAAACTCAAAATTTCCATGTTCCCATCAAAAAAAAATTAAAAATCACGCTCATGAAAATTACCATCAGATTGTCCATGAAATTTCAATTTTTTTCTAACAGTGTAAATGAAATTCTCCCAGATTTTTCCTTAATCATGCGTTGGCTTTATTTTTAAATTAATAAAAGAGCTTACACCAAATGCTCGTTCCATCATAACAGCGAGGTAGTACTCTTTACGTGGAAACATCCTTTGGGCAACCATAACGGCATTACATATTCTACCACCTTCACCAGTCTGTTTAGTTATTAATAATTTACCCAGCATTTGAGCTGCGAGGGCTTTGGCCTCCTCCGGTCTGCAATAATTAATCAACGTTTAACTGCGATGATAACGAATATAATTTATCAGTCAATGACATTTTTTTTAATTCGTCAAAAGACATTAAAATCTTGACTTTTAATCTACGTCACATCAGTTGTAAATATTGACAACTCACGTTTCACACATTTTGACACCACTGACACTGCTGTCCTTGAAGTGGCCTTTTCCACGGCCACCAGCTAATACCTGTGCTTTCAGCACAATATCCTTAGTTTTTAAATCGGCGGCATATTTAGCTGCCTCGTCTGGAGTTTTGGCAACTCCAAACTTTGGTGTTGGTATGCCAGCTTCATTCAGAAGGCTGTAACTTATGTGTTCGTGAACATTCAGATTTCTCACTGATTGATTTGTAAGGCCATTCTTGCACGAGAGAATCTGTGAAAGCGAAATGTAGGGTGAAGAAAAAATTATTTTGTGAACAAATATGAGAACAAGTTACAAAATCGGGGGAATTGCAGATATCTTCGGGACGAGTTGACAATTATAAATATCGAGAAACAATGGGTTCGGACATTCGTAATTTTTGGAGCCTTCCGTTGCCCTTCAAAGAGAAACGTCAAAAAATCGGACAGAACTCATTTTTTTTTAATAATCCGGAGAAAAATGAGGTTTAGAAGAATTTAAACCTTCTTGTAGTCCATAAAATTGACTACAAATGTCACTATTTTTTCTGAAAACTATTCACGCAGATATTCACAGAAGAATTTGATTAAAATTTTTTGATCCATTTCCACGAAAGTTTCATAATCTTCCTTCGAATTAAATACTTTCTTTCGAAGGAATGTTCATTGAACGCATTCAATGACATAATCCGAAAAAATTCGACCATGCAGCAAAGTCTTGCTCCAAAAGAATGTTATTTTCATGCCAAACGACATATATTTCATTAAAATTTGAGCAACATAAAATTCGCAATTTATTATCCAATTTCACTGTCAAGGCCGCACTATCACATCGCCCCAAAACTTCAGCGAATAAATTAAAAAAAAATTCTATTGAATTTTTATAAATAATTCAACCACCATTGACTCATTTTAATGAAAAAGATCAAAAGTCCATCGCCGGAAAAACAAAGTTGACATACGCAATTTCAATGTCACAATCGTCGCAGCGCGTTTGTATCCGTTTGAATAAAAATAAAATCCCATAAATTCAATAATTTTGAATGGCTAATTTGACCTTCGGTGGCAATGAAGTCATCCAATGTAAATATCCGCGGTAATTCAACGATTAAATACTATTTATTATGTAAGTGTCAATCTAATTTGTCTGCATTGAAAAAAAAATTCTGGGTCAACGATGAGGGACAATGTGTTTCTTTTTAAAAAAGCACCTCAAATCCTTGGCTTCGAATTGCCTGACCCTGGCGCTCAATTTAGCTTTTGAACTAAAACATATCCCAACCATGATTCTAATATGGAGTTCGCCCATTGTCGTTGCCGTTTTTCATTTGTTAGAACTCTGCGATTGTTACCAATTATTGATAATCCATGTCTCTCGTACTCTCATTATAACATCGTAATTAATAAGTAATTAATTATTACAATTCTGACTTACCTTTGAACCGTTGAAACGTGCGAAATTCTCAGCAATTGATACACTCCGGGACAACATGGTAGCCATCTTTCTACGCCGATGGCAATGGACTGCGGATTGTCAATCTCTCCGGTCTACTCGTGCTCCCCCTACTCTTCGTATTTTCGGACTTCCAACCAATCACAATTTTCCGTCTATATTTCTGCGCCGATATTGTGACGTAGATGGAACACACAGTTGGCACCTTTTTATTCGAACGCCGAGGTAATCACGATTATTGGGGAGGGATTAAATATTTCTGGGATTCTAGGAAAGCGGGAAGATTGAATAATCTTCAATGATGATTTTTTTTTTTTTAATTGAAAAACTACGTTTTTTTTTACATTCATGCAATGAAGAAAATAGGGAATGGGAATGTTTAAGAACGAATAGAGAAACGAAACTTCATTTTCGCCTGAATATCTTCTCCAAAGAAGGGTTATGATCAATTTTTCTCCATCTCAATTATTTCTCGAAATATTTTATAGAAAGCAATTAAATTGGAAAACGAAGCTGAACGAATGAACAACACACTTATTTTTTTTGTAATCTGCAAATTTTATATTCAATACCATTCAATCTGTTCATGTGTGCGTCATTAATTCCAGTAATAATTATTTTCCATCAATTAAAGCACGTTGGGAAATAAAAAGAGTAAAGATACAATCGTCTGTCGTTATTGACTGATTAAAGAGATTCCTTTCCTCATTTCATTACAATTACTTCCGTCGCGTTAAGTCGTTACGGCATTAATCAGCAACACAATTTTTGGCACTTTGAACTGTTCTTATCGCTACTCGCTGCTGGCTCTTTCAAGGTAATGTTGATCTCGAGATTCATGGACTTTGCGAGCTGCATCATTTTAGCGACTTTTACCGATGCAGTTGCAGCCTCTGTCATATCATCAATCGGTATTATTTTTAATTTCGCTTCGTGTATCAATTTACGTGCCTCCTCCACCATTGTTCCCTTGAATTGTTGATGAACAAATTAGTGACAGCATAAAGAATTCAAGAAATTAATTAAAATTGATAAACAAAAATCCGTAAAATTCAAAAGTGAATCAATTGATTTTTCGCTGCTTTGTGAATAGCTCGGAAAGTATGAGCTTCATGAAAAAAAAAAATCTTATCGTCGCCGTAGAATCAAAATGACGTAAGTGCCATTTCTTCTTGCTGAGTAATAGAATGGCGTAACTTAGTATTTTTATGAAGAAATGAATGGAGATTCAATTTTTGTGGATTTCACAATTTTCCTTAAATCCCTTCGTTTCCGAGATATTCACAATTGAATCCATCAAAAAAATTTATTCTTCTGTTATTGCGCCGAAATTTTTTACCTGCAATCGACAAATCACCGGAATTTTTAGGTCCAATTCCTTCGATGCTTTGATGACACCTTCAGCGATGACGTCACACCTCATTATACCACCGAAAATGTTAACAAAAATTGTATCAACCTGCAAAAATTTACCGGCGTAAATATGAGGCGGAAAATGATATCGTCACCTTAAAGTCAAAAGGGCGTAAGTTGCCATTTTTCAAAAAAACTGATAGAAAATGAATTCTGCATGAGAATAATGAGTTAGGCCCTTTTATTACTCAGCAAAAAAAAATATTATTAATTTTCCCAAGTACTTTAGAATCAGCTGAAATAATTTTGAACGCCTCCTTAACAGTTTCAGCAGACGCACCACCGCCGACATCCAAAAAATTAGCCGGTTCACCACCGCTGAGTTTTATTATGTCCATTGTAGCCATCGCCAAACCAGCGCCATTCACCATACACGCAATATTACCATCCAATGGAATATAATTTAAATTGAATTTTTCGGCTTGCGCCTCACTCGGATCCTTCTGCGACCAGTCACGAAGATCGAATAGCTCTTTCTGCCGGAATTCTGCATCGTCGTCAAAGCCACACTTGCAATCCAATGCGTAATCTGAATTTTCGTAAGGTGAAATGAATGAGAAAATTATTTGAAATGTGAAATATTTCGGAAACATCGCTCCAAAAATGGGTAAGTTGCATGATTTAAAAAAAAATTCTGTAAGTGTCTACCACAAATGAAAAATGGGAGAAAATTGCTTTTTTCTCTCAATTGACTTTTCAATCAGAATAAATTAAAAATTAAAATTTTTGAATTCTCTGAAATCGACCGTGACGTCACTACACTACACAGAGAGTGGAAAAAAATCAGGAACGTTTCCTAACTTAATCTGTAAATTTTTGCAAATTTCGTGTTGTGACGTCACAAAGGCTTTTGAGTCGTTTGAAAACTTTCAATCTTTAAGACAGTAATTAATTGTTTTCACAAAACAAAATTTTTTTCTTCATATGAGCGCCTATTATAAATACTCTTCAAGAAGGACTGTTTTTCTCCCGAAAATTTTGCAAGTTCCCGATTCAATTTTTGTCGAATTTAAAAAATCCGGTACTCACAATCACCACAAATTTCTTGAACCAACGGATTAATCTCGAGTAGAAGTGCATCTTTGTCAATGAAAAGTTGATACAGATTCATAATTATCTCGGCAATTCTCTCTTCACCTTGCTCATCCAATCCCAATTTCGAAGCAATTTTTTTTGCCTCATCTGGACAAATTCCTTTGTCAATATCAATTGGAAAATATGAAATTGCATCAGGACGCGTTGCTGCTGTGTCCTCTATATTTACACCGCCCTCAGTTGATATTATTACAACAGGCCCCTGTTACAAAGTTCACTCAAATGTTTAATCAAATTTAAATAAATGAATTATCACTTATTTTGACTCAAACGTAATTTCAAAGTAATTATAATTTGTAAAATTACGCCAAATGTTCGTTCCATCATGACAGCTAGATAAAATTCTTTCCTTGGATATAATCGTGTTGTGATCATTACTTCATTGCATATTTTTCCTTCTGCGCCAGTTTGTTTAGTCACCAATAATTTCCCAAGCATTTTTTCAGCATAAGCACCTGCCTGTTCGGGTCTGAAAAATTACGTGAAAATTAATCTTAAAAAAATGTTGGTGCATTTTTTTCTCTAAAGAAACATCAAAAAGCGAAAGTTACGTGATATTTATTCAAGAATATCTCGATAACCGTGAGGTTTAGAAAAATTCATGAAGAAACCTTATCTGTAGCCCATGAAATTCTCTACAAAAAATGTTTCTTGATTATTTTTCCCTAAATTCACTTATTTCAGAGATAATTACAAAATCCCCCAAAGAATTTTTGATTCAATTCCACAATTTCATCAGAAACTTCACACAATTTGTTTTTCAATCAAACTCACGTGTCGCAGACGACAACACCACCGATATCACTCCCTTTGAAACTTCCTTTACCCCTGCCACCGGTCAAAACTTGTGCTTTCAAGACAATATCCCCGTGCGCAAAGCTTTTAGCATGTTCAGCGGCCTCCGCAGCGGTTTTCGCGACTTTAAACGGCGGCGTTGGAATACACGCTTCACTCAGCAGCGTATAAGCAACATTCTCGTGGACATTCAGCTGTCGTCTTTGGTCCGGTACAACATTTATCGCCTCCAATAACTAAATAACCAATGTACTTAAGTAACGGCATAACGTGATACTGAAAATAGCAGGCATCTGACAATTAATTTTTTTTTCTCCAACAAATAAATTATTTTTTGAAAAATAAAAAATATGCACATATAGCAAATTCAAAAACCTATGCATGCAAATTTTTTAATTATTTTTTTATGATAATTTATTGTTTAAAAAAATTCTAAAGATTCAGATGTGTGCTAATTTCATTATCTTCGGAATAACGCAGTTGGAAATATCTCAGAAACTATGAGGCTCACGAAAATTTGCTGAGAAACCTTTTGTCTTTGAAATTCTCCACAAAAAGGGTCTCGACAATTTTCTTTGGTCCTACTAGTTCACAAAGCATGAAGTGAAGAATATTCATAACTTAATTATGACATTGAAAATGAGAGAATAGATTAAATTGGAAAAAATATATGTTACTTGTTTTCTTCTGCCGCAACGTGCTAATCCGTTTAAAGACGTCAACGTACGAGCGACTTGCATGACGCTACTTCGATTACTTCGTGAATAATAATTTATTAAAGCGATCCCACAACAACTCTCATCCCCCTTCTCTGCACTTATTATTTTTCTACATGTAATAATAAAATTGTAAATTTTTAATTCTCATTTTCAAGGCCTAGAGTCGAACTTTGACGTATCGCAAAGCGCTTATTGCTATAAAAAAAAAAACAAAGAAGTAGCGCTATCACTTATTTCATTTCATTTTTTCTTCTGTTATCGGCAATTCACTTTTCTCTTTACTATAATATGCGTGTTTGATGTTTTCTTTAATTTATTGGTCCACGCTTTTATTCGTAATTTTTTAGGAATTCGAGGTCATCGTTGTCACGACAATGCATTCTTCATTTTGATAGGCGAAACTTTTTTTCATTTATTTTTATGAATTTAAAAATTGCTTTACTGCAGTGATTAAAATGGAAGGGATCACCTTTTGGGAATTTTATAGTTCTTCAAGAAAATTTTTTCGATTTTTTTTGTCTCGATAATCATCAATCCAAAGTTTATCACGTCATTGTATTCTTCTTTTGAAATTTTCCTGAGTATTTAACGAAATTTTCAAAAAATTTGAAAATCCAAAAACGTCATCTGTTCGACATGCAATTTGTAAAAAATTCAAAGGAATCGCGTATGCTTGGGGGAAGTTTTGGATAGATGAATCCAGTATCTGAACACGTCCAGTAATCGAATTCTTGATATTTCGAATTTATAAAGAAATTGATGAAAATTTATGGTCAATTTATATAATTATGAATGCAAAACGAAATCTGATGAAAATTTGAAGCGACTTCACAGTTAAGAGTTTATTTTTTCAACAAACAATAGCTGAAATTATTAACAATAAAATTTCAAATTTCATATTCTGATTGAATCTTTGTAATTACTCCATTTTTTTCTTCATTTTTTATAAAGCCTAGTTTCATTCATCCTCTCACTGGTATCCGACGAATCTTATCCATTCGAACACTGACCGCTTCACTACATAATCTCCAATGAATCATTCATGCAAGTCGAGCGTTTAATCGCTCGTTTTATTCAGAAATTGCGTCTCTCAAATAAAATTATACGATAATTCAATTTTCATGGTCTTTATTTCATTTATCTTCTGCGAAAGTGCATCTCGGATAATTCCATCTATAAGTATAATTTTGTTTCTCATTTCTTTCCCTTCCATCGCTCGGGACACAAAGCAACTTAATGTTTACATCGTGAATATTATTTTATTTCTCAATTAAACACTGAATTATTATTTTAAAAAATGAACAATAATGTTTAAATTAAACTAATTTTCTGTTCTAGTTTCATACTAATTAATTAATTCTACTGTCTCATCGTAACAGAAAAGAAAAATAGAATTTTTTATATATATATCACACAAAAAAAAAATGGAAATAATTCATGTTATAATCATTAGCTATAAAATAAATTTAATGCGTTAAATTATACAGTAGAATTTCAATGTGTCTACAGTTGTAAAAACTGAAAATCCAAATGACTCATTTTTTTCATATTTCTTCATATTTTTAATATGTTTTCTGTACACTTCAACTCTCAATTTCTTTTTCTTCTTCTCATTGTTAATAACGAAGAAACAAACTTGGGATTTCGTTAAACTCAATTTTTTAATTGCCTCCATCTACTAACAGTCTTGAAGAATATCCAATGATAGATGAAGATTATGTCTTTGAGATTTTTTTTTTTTCATTATTTGAGTGACAATTAATTAAAATGTGAATCTGTCGTTGAGAGTGCGCCCGGTAACACCGAGATTATTTGATACGCTGTACATAACCTCGCTGAATGTACGATCATCTACGTTAGTACCAGAGTGGATCAATGGTACTGTCCTTGTGCGGGAACGGGAGCGTGACCTTGAGCGTGATCGTGGTCGTGGCCGGTTGAATAGGGATCCTCTCGACAGCTACAACAGAAGAGAAATGATAATTTTTATTTCAATAGTGAAAAGGCGAAACGAAAAACGGTGGTTTTTACTTTTTTTTTAATATCTTAGAACCTAATTGAAAAAAGGTAATTAGCATCAGGGAATATAGTGACGTGATCAATATTGATTTTTTTAACGAATATTGATTTGTTAATTTGAAGCCACACTGACATTTAGTGGCTAAGGATAAAAATTGGATAATTTGAGAAGTAATTAAATTTGTTTTTTCATACCTAGGCCACGAAAAACGACGTTCTAACCTCGCTTCGCTCGGTTAGAAACGCCATTTTTTCGTGTCCTCGGTATAAAAAATAGTATACGCATCTTGGCCG
>JABSMS010062537.1:0-21585 GCA_018902275.1 Aleiodes sp. PSUC_FEM 10030003
ATATTTTTTAGAATATATTTTTTTCCACACGGGTTCCATTCTTCTCTTTCTCTCACACTACCTGCATTACTCGTGAACTCATTCAATGCCCTCGTATCTTCTCGTCTGCACGTTGCAATTGTACGTGCCATAAGATTACAACTGGTCTGCTATATGGAAATGACTTCCAAACCCACTTGTCCCTTCATACCTACCAACTACCATGGTTCTATATACTACTCTAATACTCTAGTTTGCTTCTACGATCTCTCTCACCCCATGGTAGTCTCTTGCACATTGGCCCCAATAGACTTGGAATTGATTGAGCCTTGTTTACTCTGGAACCTTGGTACATAATAGTCGATCCAACCGGGCCTCACCCTCTCAGAGCTCTGCGTTTCAATAATACCACTGTGTATGCCATCTACAACCATCTGTCCGTCTAGTCTGATATCTTACTCTTCGTCTATCTCAGTTTTCATCCTCTCTCTCGCGCTTTACTCGAACTATCTCGAGTCAATTTGCTCAACCAAGGTAAATACAGAATAAACTGACCACGTGAGGAATTCAGATGATTTGAAGTAGCAATTTCAATGAAGTTTGTTGGAGTAGTAGGCAATTGCTCTAGACATAGTGGAATATTTATGCTATGAAAATTCCCATGATAAGCCCTTTTTTTGTCGGGCAGAATGAAGCTGAGAGAGAGAGAATGACCTCTTCTAAAAGGAACATGATAATAGAAGGATAAAAAATGTGCCATTTCATTCATCTCACAAATCGATATTGCTACAATTTGTAGCAATGCTTCTGATATCAAAAAGACCCTCATCGTAAAAATGTCAGAGGATGGGAAGGGAAAAAGAGAGGAGCGATAGTGTAATACCAACATTTGGAAACCCCCGATGGGCTTGAATGAAATGAAAGGAAAAAAGAAACACGTAAAAAATGTGTGGAGTTTCAGTGCAGGTCGACTTTCAGTAGTATATACCGTCTGAATGTTATATCCTTCTATATGGCTTGAAGAGAAAGGAAAGAAGCGAAGGGAGGAAAAAGAGGGTTTCCTTTATATGTCTGGCGTGATTCGAGGCTACCCGAAGAGAGTATTGGATTATTGGAGTATCGACGTCGTCGAGAAAACGGAGTGATATAGTCAGCTAATAGTGAAATAAGAAAAAAGAACTCTAATATCGGAAAGAAACGTGTAAGAGTCAGAAACTCTCGAGTATAAAGTAGCAACGAGGGATGTCGCAATTCCGAATGGGATGAGGTGTATTGGAAAACATTTGGTTGACACGTCAACATTCCCCAAACGGAAAATTTTATCGGCGTAGTTCTGTCGTCTTGCATTTCCATGCCACGCCTTTTTGTCCTGAATGACAGTAAAGCGCGTGCTCGTACACTTAGCGCAATGTAAAATTTTTCTTCATTTCTGGTTAAAACTTGTTCTCTTTTATGAATGTAGCGAATGTAAAGACTCCAAATCCGAATTGCATTAAGACACGCCCAAAAAATCACAGAAGTATTGTGCTGATGACAATACTCTCTACCATCTCAATCTCGAATAATTCTTCGTAAGTCAAAGGTGACTATAACATTGTTGAAAATTGGAACAGTAGTTTCTCCAGAGGCTACTATGAAAACAAGTCAGAAACTCTAGAAAAAGGTCCTAGTAACCAAAGAGAATATTCTTCTCCACTCATCCTCCTCTTTCCTTTCTTTATATATCTCATTCATTATTTTCTTGGTTACCTCTCGCCCGGGGAAAACTTCTTGGAAACGCAATTACGTCTGCAGCTGCTCCCCACCTCCGCACTTCTCTTTTCTCTTGTTTTTTCATTTTATTATTTTTGCCAGCGATCTCTCTCCTTGTACCCACAATTTTTCCGCCTCTGATGCTCTTCTTCTTTCCCATTGTCTTTCGATTCTCTTGCTCTCTCTATTCTCACAAACTGTATTGTACTTGCAGTTGTCTCTTCAGCTTACGTTTTCTTTACATCTTTTATGAACAATACCGATGCTCTTATCTATAGTTTGTGTCTGGAGAGATTCGATCTCTTGGCTCTTTTTCACGTACATTATAATTAGTGGCTTAATGACTGCTTCTAGAAGGGGAGAAATTAGACAGGGGCGATGAAAGCGCCAGCAACGAGTAATTAAAACAACAACTCCCACCTCCTTGTTTTCGCTCATCCACAACCAACTCCTGTCTCTTCACCATTCTACTCCTTCCCCCTTTACCCCAATCTGCTGAATTCTATGGTTTCTCGTTTCGCCCTTTTCCGCTTTCCTCCACTTTAACTCCCCTTCTAGTATTCTCATTCCGTCTGTTATAGCACTCCCTACATCCAAACTCCAAGAGAAAAGGAAGAAACGCGCCAGGAATTTTAGTGTGGTTGCGATATTTCAATTAGCATCCCTCATTCTCCCTGCCATACGAATTTAGGCCCCTCCCCTTCTATAGGGGAAATCTCCCTTCATGAGCTTTTTGGCGCTCGTTTAAGGGCGACGAAAAGGAAAGGCTCAGTGCCAGAACCATTAACGATCCTGTGACACGCAACTCAGGGGAGTTTATTTTATACTTTAGTACTCTATGCTTACGTGAGCGCAATCGTAAATATGTACAATAATAGAAACGAGTTTTAATATAAATTTCAAAATGTCCACCACTTTTTATTTGTCTTTCTTCAACTCCCGAAAGTAATAAGAGTTAAGCATTTTTATCATGTTGTCGTGGCAGGTTAATTGATTAGAAAAAAGTGAACTAACAAAAAAGGGAGAAGAATATTCTCCACAGTTTGTCTGGGTAATTGTGTTAGTCGTTGCTGGAGATTGGATCGTCGACGAGACGTCTCTACTTCCCGTTGTTTTAATTTAATTCACGTCAATCTTCCTCGAGCTAAGCTGTAAATAACACCCCAACCTTAACAACATTCTCTTTCTCTCTGCCCATACCTTAACTTTATTTTTCGTGTATTAATTTTATGATGTAAAATAATTCTGCAAATTATTCATTATAAAGTTTGCGAGAAAAGTTATCTAAATATACCTGACATTTGTAAAGAGCAAATCCGTGGAAATAGCTGGAAGTTTATGGTCGATAGAATATTACGAGTGTTCACTGTTCATTTCAATTACAGTACAATGATGATAATCAAAAATTTCTCTAATGTTTCAGACAGAGATTGCAAAAAGACTTAACGCCATAATTGGACAGATTCTACCATTTTTATCACAAGAACATCATCAGCAAGTAGCATCAGCCGTAGATAGAGCCAAACAAGTCACAATGTCAGAGCTCAATGCAATTATTGGGGTGAGTATAATTTTATTTACATAGAAAAAATAAAAATTCATATTAAAAAGAAACCGTGCTCAATATAAATTGCTATGGTTGCATAATGCTAAGTCAAAGACTGAAATTGATGTACGTTGGTGAAATCCAAAAGCGAACGGATACGTTCAACTTCTCTCTGGTACTACCGTTCTCAAATCCTCCTCAATATTGCTCGAGTACTCAATTTCCTCCCTATTAAGCCGCGGGCTTCTCAACCCCTCTTCCTCACTCCTCCATCTCCCTTTCCGTTTCACTACTTCATCCACCAAGACCTGAATCTTATCCGGAGTCTTCGTCGAAAGAGGTGGAGAAGCTCTTACCCTCTCGGCTTGGATAAGTTATAGTGTTATAGCGCCCGAGCAACGACTAATCAACATTCCTTGCCCGAAACTCCCTCCATGAAGAAAGAGGGTATAAAGCCCCCAGAGTAAGAGAGAAACTTAGTATCCAAGCGTGGTGTGCACGACGTTGTCGGTACGTGCCGCAAATCCTTAGCAGGATACAAGTATCCCTGGCAGCTGAGTACCTCTTAACCGGCTCCTTTAACCTATTTCCCCCTCACTCCACCATTCTTCATCTCATTCTATCTTCCAGTTTTCCTTGTCTTTACCATTACATCTGTCCCACGAGAAATTCCACATGGCACTACATTTCGTAACTCTAACCACTACACAAGCCCCAAAATGAACTCCAACAAACGAGATTCTCCAAAGTAGAACGTGTTATCTAAGAATAAAAATCATTGATCCAGCTTGCACAGACTAACTTAATAATTCCCGCCATCATCAATAATCTCCACAGATTTGTAACCCAATATGGAATCTCAAGAAGCTTCAATCAATTATTGCTTGAATTGCAGAAGAACGAAAAAAGAAGTTGATAAAAGTAATTTCCAATCAATTATGAAAAAGTTCAATTGTCTGAAGCTTAAAGTCTCGATTCGTTGAATCTCACTTCCATCTTTTTTTAACCTTCTTATCCTCTCTTCTTTCTGTATGCAATGCCTTCGTTTTTACTTCCGCAAACTCAGCTCTTATTCCCTCCTCCTCGAGCATTCACGCTGAAATTGCTGATCCGAGTGCCACAGTAGAATTCGTAAGGCATAATACACTTGGCTCAGTCTCTACTTCAGGGAATTATCATGAATCCAATGCGGAAACTCACAGCGTTGAGTAATCACGCTCGTACTTTGGGCTTTCATTTGTTTATTATTGCATTTACCAAGAATTTCTCCGCCCCATAAAAATATGTACATATTATTGAAATTATATGTCTCAACGTTTCGTTTCCACTGATACTAATGTTAATGCCAATTGTTATTATTTCGTTGAAGCACTTAATTATCTCGGCAAACTACTCAATGTAATATTCACCTAGTACTTGTATTTCCACCGTTCTACCACTGTACGCCATCTCCTTCCCTTTTGCAAAGTGGTCTTTTGCTTCTCAGCCAACGGGTTTCCACCACTTCCAATCCGTTCTAACGAGTGTACACGGCTGCCTTCTCTAGTTCCCCATCTCTAGCATATTGCCATACCTTCATTCATTGTAGCATACTCTGTTAACTTCTGTCCGCCGACTCAACATTACCCTAGCTTAACTGAAACATAGTTAAAGCAGTTTACGATTTTGTCTTCAGTCGCTTACACCAACAGACCATCTCTTTCTCACTTCGTTTATATAATAATTTAATTTTACTATATCCTGTTTTCTCTCTTTGAAATTCTCTGTTGTTTCTAAATCTTAATTGTCGCCATCAATTTTCGAATTGTGAATGAAACGATCAAAGTTAACTGCAGACAGATAGAAAGCTTTGGATTTTATTGAAAAAATAAACATTTGTGTACATGTTAAATCAATTGAATTTAATGAAATATCAAAGCTCTGTCCAGGAAATGTTATTTCATTGTATTTTCTCTGCTGCTCTATATCTCCTCTCGTTTCATTTATTTATTTATTTTATCATCGTCTTTTTTTCCATTTCAAACCCAAAGGATTTATTTATTTGTCAATGACGATAGTCGACACGTTCGACAAACAGCGAGAGTTAACGAAGCCCACATATTCAATTTAATCCACGAACTCAAACTCTTCCCTTCTCTCTTTATATACCTATAACTTTGCACTGTTTACACAACGTAATTCCAGCACAAAATGAAAAAGAAAAAAAATTCACCAAGCGTAACACGAAGAAATTGAATTAAAAAAATCATGATTGCAGCAACAGAGGCCAGATTTACCGAGGCTACTCCAACAAATGCACGCACAACAATTACCACCTGGTGCTGCTATGGGTCCTCATCCTGGTATACCAGGTTTACCCGGTCTTGGACCTGGTGGTTTACCAGTACCAACATCAGCATCAGCCGCACTACTTGGTTTAGGATTACCACCAGGTGCCGGTGCTAATCAAGCTGGTGGATCAACCCATCCGCTCTCTATGCTAGCCAAACCTGAACTACAACACAGAGGTCAGCAAGATGATCTCAAACCAAATGGTGGTAAGTTTGATTTTTCATCATTCCACTTGACCGGAAGAATGAAAAGAGGAAAGAGAAAATAACCCTCAGTGTCAAGAGTCAATTATCGAGGTCCTCGTTCTCGCTATGTCGGCACATCTCTCCTGATTCCAATAGCCATGTGGGGCTGGTCCAAACTTGTTCACAAAATGTTTACTCATCCCCTTCATTCTCCAGGAAAAAGCCACTTTCTACTTCTACATCCGACCCTCGTCACACGCCTTTTATCTTTATTTTCTGTGTATTTTCCTTTCCCTCCTTTTTTTGTCGTTCTGAATCAACACAAAATATGCCACGTACCAACAATCCAATATAGCCAACAGAATTTTATATGGACAAAATGATACACATCCACCAAAAAATTTTCAACCTCATGCTACCTTCATTTTTTCTTCGCAGCATTACCTTTGATTTACTTGTATGAAAATTATCTATCACACTTTTTCTTTTTTCCTTCAACACCCTACGTGTGAGAGCTCAATCTTCAAGGAATGCTGACAAAGCTGCGGCTTCTATGTTCTCACTCCCTCTCACGTCATCCCCTTCAAACTTATATGTATAACCATCCTCCAGCTTATATGCTATATAATATCTTCGCCAAGACGCTTTTCAAACTGAAGAGGATTCACAGAGCTTCACACTCAACACAAGGGTACTTTTACCCATCGCCTTTCTTCTTTTTCTCTCCCTCGTAAAGTTTTCACCCATCTCTCTCATTCTATGCCAGGCAAGGTAAACCTTTCCAACTCAAGCTTGTCGCCTGGATGAGACCCTTCACTTGTTCCTACTCTCTTTGGCTCCCTCCCCAAGCTCCTTGTTTCATTCTTCGGTAAATTGTTCAGGGGTGATGTATAGGCTAGCTTCCATCCACTTTAGCGACAGTGAAAAATAAAAAATCTATAGAAACATCTATAATGTTTGATACAAGTTATGAAAAGTTAGCATCCACGATGAAAATTCACTTCAGAACAAATTATGGAAGTTTTTTTCCGTTCAGATTGACTCGTACTTTTTCCATCAGCTATTCATTAACGTTATCAAGTCAAATTATGCTCTTCCCATTTTCAACTCAAATATCTGTGCATCACTATTCTATTGAATGAGTTACTGGGAATTTAGTTAATAGTCTACATCTCCATCAAACTGAATATCCTACGATTGTTTTGAAAAATGATAAGGATTCGTTGTCTCAATAAAAAATTCATCTCTCAACTCACTAAAACATAGTTCAACACCTCGAGGGACATATAACCGTTCGTATCTGTTTATATATGCCAGTGGTAAATATGTGTGATGACTAGAGGCAAATCTCTGTATACATTCATCGTCAATTTCTCCTCTCCATTCCTCTCTCTCTTTCCCCCCATCTTATTCGTGCCCTCGAGCTTCTGTACGCCAGCCAACGAAAATATATACAAAAGCTGATGCATATACAATGATGCCGGTATAACGACGTGGTTAAAACCAGATATATTCCAGTGAAGAATATAAGTCGAGCAGCAATAAAGAGTATTTATGAGAATATCCAACCTTTTTCTCATCCTTAAAAAAAAACACGGCGTGTTCGATTGATCGAGGTCGAAATCTTGAAAACGCTGTAATACCTTCTCAAAACTCCATAACTCATGGCTCATTGGTGGATTTTATTCTGGCGTGTGCGATTTGAAAATTCGCTTGAGAAAAGCGGATGGAATCTTCACTTTAAAATTTCAACATTATTCCGTTCGATACTAAAGACAACATCGATAAGCTGACAGAGACGAAGCTACTTTTCCCTCATAAAATTCCATCAGTTTTCTTTTCCCCTCTCTTGAGCCATGCTCTTTCATATCCTCTTATTTCCCTCTGTTCGTTCGTCTCTTCGTGATTTTATATACAAAAGAGATAGAAAAAAGGATGAGTGAACAAGAGGATTTCTTTTTATTTTGATAGATGCTTGAATGAATAGACAGCTATCTCGAATAGAGAAGAATTCCAGTAAATTCGTGTAAGCATGCGAGAGAATTCTTTGGACTCGAATTACTCATGGCTCTTGAGATCCTTTACCTCTTTTAGCTCGTAAATTCTTCTCGATTTTCATCAAATACTTTATCGACAAGCGTTTGATCAATAATTCATATTTTTTTCTCATTTTCCAGGATTAAATCCAACTGAGGAAAGGCATGTAAGTATGCAATCTCTATTAAATTATTATTATTCCAATAATTCAATGTTATGATTTGTTGTAATCGATTCGACGTAAAACATTTGTCAAGTACCTCAAATCGAATGCTCTTGCATGAGCACCTCTCAATTAGCGTCGCAATAATTTCTCTCGCTTCGGTAAAGTTAGGGTGACGAGGATAGGAATAGGGAAGGGGCATAACGTGCAAATACTTAGGGGAAGGGGTTGTAGAGCTCCTTGGAATCGCAATTAAGCCGACATCATTATCCCACGAGCTTCAATTTCGCCACGATATCGAGCCCCTAATTCCGGCACTCAACCCCTTTCATTCGTTTCTCCTACAAACACCCTCCCATTAGATCTTCGGCGTCTTCTCACTGGAGAATTTAAAGTTTCATCTAAATTCGTTGAATCCTCAACTTTCACCGGAATAAGTTCAAGAGTCAAATCAAAAATCACTGGTGTAAAGAGACGTAGAATTTTTTAATCACAAAATTAAATTGAGATGAATCTATTTGATTTAAGTCTTTGTCTCAATTTAATTTTGAACGTTCTAGGTTCGATGAACGTTCTCTCGTATTTTTCAAAATCTCGTAAAATCAGAGTCTCTTACACTAATATTTTATGGAAGAAAACTCGATCAATAATAATGCTGGTGAAGAATGTATTGATTCTGAACAAAAATAATGTCGCCGTAGAATCAAATGTATCCTTTGCCCTTTCCTCGAGGACCTACGGGAAATCTTTTTTCCGGAAGCAGAATATATTTAACTTTTTGTTATTCGAAAGAAAAAAATGTCACTTACGCTCATCTAATTCTATGACGACGATATTGTAATAAAGTAACTTAAAAAATAATAAATTTAATAACTTCAGGAATCAATACGAAAAAAATAGAAATGAGAACGATTTGAGCAGTGAAATCGTTAGCAATTCTGTATAAAATTAATTAGTTGTCTGCAATTTGTGATAACATCAATAAGCATTCAATTGAACTAATTGCTAACTTCTCAATGTATTTATTAAATAGAAAATTCCGATATAATATATGAAAAATAATTGTGCCTTCAATTGAATGAATCTCGAGAACGAGAAATTATAATGTAATAGAATAATGATAATTGTATTTAAAATAGTTGAGCAGATAAAATAAAGTATAACGATAGTTGAATATAAATGCTTAATAAAGTGCGTTTGATGCGTGAATTTAATTTTCTTTAAATCCAACAAACGCGAATCAATTATTATAAGCAATCGAATAATAGAAAGCAAACAGCTTTGAAAAAAAATGTTATTAACATTGCTCATGTTCTTGACTGAAGAATAGAATGTATATTGTGAAAGGAAATGATGTTGGTCGACTGGAAAGGAAATTTACTTACGAACTCCCATATTCTTGAGAAAAGTTTATGACTGAATATAAAATAAAGAAATACGGTGCTTCGATTGATTTCCATATTTGCCCATCAAATTTTTTCCCTCAAACAACATATGCATGAAAGAGAAGTACGAATAGATTTTCTTTCATTCGAAATATTGTGACGAACATAAAGGATAATTAATTGAGAATTTTTAGACTTCTTCAATAATGATAATGAACAATTACATAAGGGGAGGTTCTATGACAATCGATTATCACTTCGAAAATAAATTAATTAAAACCCCTTTAAATTAATATTATAAAAAGATATTATAATACAATATATTTTGACGTTCCTTTCTCTCGGTGGCATTCTGAATTATAAACACAATAATTTGCATTTCTCGCGAGTCAGAGGAAAGAAAAAAGGGCGCGAAAGAAGGAATGGGAAGAATGAGGTGGAGCATGAAATTTCACCGTAAAAAGGTTAGACGTGGCATTGGTGTAACACGGGAAATGGACTATAAGGTATTCATCATACGCACATGTCTATAGATATACATAAATATATGTATGCTTATGTATATATACTGCAGTATGTAGAGGGTACATAAAGCGCCCCTGGAGGTCGGGTATAAAAGCCAAGCGACGGCTGAACAGCCGGAACGTGAAAAAGAGTGGAAAAAAGAACGAGAAAAGAAGAAAAAAAAAGTCAAGCGCCAAAAGCGCCTGGTTGTAAAGCAAAAGAGAGAATGAAGAGGCGAGGGCAAGGGGATGAAAAAGAGGAATGCAGAGAGAGAGAAAGAGATGGAGCGAGTTCGACGTTCGTTTATTAAAAGCACTTTCTGAAAACGTTAACGCGCTTACCACGACCCACTTTATCCCGCGGATTCAGAAGCACTAATGTCTGATGCAGTCAACGCCGAATAGAAGTCTTTTTTCAATTATAACACTTTCAGAGCTGAAAGAGTGAGAGGATTTAAAAAAAAAAGCGAGATGACAAAATCTACCTTTCTAAATTCATTAACGTCGTCGTAAGAAAATTAATCGCGTTCTATTAAAACATACCGCGAATATTTCTTTCCCTTTTTTTTACCCATAAAATAAGTTGTAAAGTGAGATTCCAAAAGAATTATCATCACATTCTTGAAAGCATCATAACTACCGAGCGTTCAAAGGCTAATATCAAATGAATATTTAACGCTGTCTAAATCATGTAATTTTCATGATACAGGAAAGCACTAAGAAATCGACCCGTTTTCAATGTTTGTATGCTGGTGAGGTAGATACGAAGTTGGTAATTAGAGGAACGTTTAATGGCTAGCAATTATTACGGATTGATAACGTCTGGTTTTAGGTAGTTGCTACGATTAAATTCTTGATACAGATGTTAATAGCTTTTCCACAGCGATCATTATATCCAGAGTATTTTCACAGATTATTTGCTTTTAATTTTCTTCAATTTGCTTTCTTTCGCCCTTTTCTGCTCTTCAGAATTCTCAGATTACTATTGCGCTTATTATTTTAACGCAAAGAGTCGTATTCTGTTTTCTATTTTATTAGTGAATTTTGATGCTAATGGAATGCTAATTGGAGGGAAGAAGTTTCTTGCACGAAAAAACGAAGGTGTAAACACATTGAAATATTAATGGTAACGATAGCCGACTCTACCGCGTTTAATGGCACCTCGCATAAACGTTATCCTCAATATTCTCATTTGTCTCTCAACTCCATAAAAATTCTTATCTCGGCTTCTCCTTTTTTTTTTATTAAATTCAATAAAACTAAACGTGGAAATTCAAATAAACGTTGGGAATACG
The DNA here is from genome assembly GCA_018902275.1 of Aleiodes sp. PSUC_FEM 10030003. Taxonomy (NCBI): domain Eukaryota; kingdom Metazoa; phylum Arthropoda; class Insecta; order Hymenoptera; family Braconidae; genus Aleiodes; species Aleiodes sp. PSUC_FEM 10030003. Next base: position 11,177 of record JABSMS010062537.1, read on the forward strand.
AAATACATATTTCTAGTTTAATATACTTTTTTTTAAACTGTAATATGAAATGAAAAAGAATTTCCGATATACTCTCTCGCTGTAGAAAACTGATTCACTACGATCTAAAAGGAGGATAGAAAAATCTCGATAAAATATATATCCAGAAATACAAAATCAGTACTAGAAAGCAGCAAATCGATTGCCCTTTCTCCTGTTCATTTCATCTCTCCCGATTGAAAAAAAAGGAGGAATGAGAAAAAAAATAAAATAAAAAGAGACCTTTTCCCGCAGATATATCCATTCTATTTTTCCATCCGTCTATTTTCACATCGGGAGATCCCTTCTTCTCATCCACTCTTCCCTTTTCATTATCTCTTTGAATCCCATCAACGAGTGGGAAGTAGTATAGCGGAATGAGAGAAAAAGAGGATAAGAGAGGAAAGCAGCGAGAGGGAATAGTGGTGGGTGTTGAAAACTCGGCGCCGTTGGCCTCTGTAAATTAAATCTCGAATAAAGTGCAAATAAACGGGCACAAAAAAACATTCCGCCCTCTCTCCCTTATACACTCTTCAGAATAAGCCGAGGGCTTTGGATGAGGGTTGAATTAAAAAGGAAGGGAAAAAGAAGACAAAAAAGAAGTGAAAGGGGAGAAAAATGAGAATAAGTAAAAAAGTAGAGGAAAAAGGGGGAGAGAAAGAAGTTTTCTAAAAGAATGTGGAGGGTGATGAAAAAAAATGTTAGCCGTCGACGTGGAAGCGTAATTTATTTTAATTAGAGTGGCTTGCATTATGTAAGCGGCATATACAGTACTTTGTATAAAAGAAGGTAGCCTGGAAGTCGAGGGGGCACATAGTTTGAGAGTAACGTGTTGGTAAAGGGGTTGAAAAAGGCGCCAAACAGATCAAGGTACCTGCCATGATTCATTCCTCTCCCCAAACGCCTTTTTCCCTTTCTGTCTCTCTTTCTCTCTCTTCGCGCTCCCTTTCTCTGTTGGTTAGTTGAGGTCTCGAACTAATTCAACCCGTCAAGTTTCACCCCCTCCCTTTCACCTTGTTCCCGACCCTCTATCATCCTATCGTACCACTTCACCAAGCACACAGCTCACTGGATACGGAAGGGTACTCACCAATCTCCCCCACCCTCTCCAACTGCCTTACCGACACCTCTGATCTCGTTAGGAGCGTATTAATTAATTTAACAAGATGGCGGCATAGATACGGTTACTGTGATACAACCAATCCCGTTGAATACAATTCTCGAGCATTACGATTTACTGTTAATTAATTTTTTAATGGAGAAGGCAACTTATTTTTTTTGCAATTGAATTTTTCTTTATTGATGGAGGGAAGGGTGGTGTAGAATGGGGAGAGGGAATTAGAAAAGAAGGTTTTCAATTTTTTGCTGAAACTATTTGATTTAAAAAACAACTCTAAAATCAATTCAATTTTCCAATGAAATCCCATCTCAACCTAAATCACTTTTGTATTAAATATAATCCTCTTTCACCTCTCGGTATTTCTCAATTTTCTCTTAATTCTCGATTGAGCTATTTAACAATTCACTTGGCGTATTAATTAGTACGTAAATTAATTCTTCCTGTATAAATACCTCGTTTAACAATTATGCTACCGTACTCCATAAATCATTGTAATAACGACCTTTCCTCCCTCCCCATTCTCCTTATCTCGATATATCCAGACCCGACTCTCCCTGAAAATACGAAAGTGCACGAGTTTATTTAATTATTTTCCACTTCAAAAGGCTCCGTTGAAATTTCGTAATTGGCACGTTCCTTTTTTCTTTCCCCTTACTCCTCCTTTTTTCTCTCCACTTTATCGGAGTTAAACATCGCGCAATTATGCCGGATTCTCCGTTACGAAATTGTACTCAAAATGAAAACACTTTTCGGTAGATATAAAACTTGAGGCGTTCTCTTTAATGGCCCTTTGGTTGTACGTGTGATGTCATAAATCAGTTCACCAATTGGCGACGGGTATTTCCGCCTAGTTTCCTATCTCTCTCTCTCTCTCTTCTCCCCCCTTATTGTGTGCCCTCGAGGTTATACGTTGTTCACTGTGCTTTTTACGTTGCGTAATGACCTTAAAGCACCGTAGCAGCATGGCTTTGCGAGGCCATTCGTTAAACTGCCAACTCCGTTCACTTCTTTTTTTTTTGTTTCTCCTTTCTTCTCTCCCTTTTTCCTCTTCTCCTTTTACTTCTATCCAGTGCAAGAGCGAGAAGTGCAACCACGCGAGAATTTACCTCTCCATGGCATCGTTGTTGGACTTTTTCCACGAGTTAGACAAAAAAAGAGTGAGAGAGAGGATGTAGTGCGGGGGAAAGGGCAAATCGAGATAAAAGCCAGACTCAGAGAGAATGAGAGAAAACGAGTCTTCCAAAGGTATAAAAGTAAAAAAAAGGGTGTACAGAGGGATGGCGAGATCACCGCGGGCTTTTCAATTACCGTTCGCTCACTCTGACTTTTGCTTTTTCTATTTTCCATTTTTCTTTTTTACCTCGTACTATTATGCTTTACTCCGAGGAAAAACATAAAAACTCGCGCATATTAAAAAAAATATATTTACATTTTGTAATTTTACTGTATTTTTTCCCTCTATAGATTGTTATTGTTGAAGATGAAAAAACAGGGAAAAAAATAACGGGCTACAGTTGAGTGCATCACTTTGATGATGTAGAACCGTTAGTTTGAACTTGTGGAAAAACGTGGAAAAAATATTACATGAAATTGGCGTGGAAATCGCCACGGTGGTGACAATATCGATGTTATTTTTCTGTTTGTTTCATTTTTTTTTCTCCTTTTTTTTCATTCGTTTCTCTCACACACGGCCACCCGGTTCGCGGTTATACGAGGATAATAACAATAATAACAATGTCGATAACCCAGGCGAAGCGTTAGAGCTTGGGTTTTTGGACGCGCAGACTGCGGTGCGCTGTTGCATAAAATTGTAAAACCCCTATTCTCTTTCTCTCTCTTGCTCCGCCAACGAAATGTTGGGATGACGACGTCGGTAGTGGCTGCCATTGGATTTTTTTTCGTGTGTGTGTGTGTCGCTCCGAGATAGCTGCAAACAGAGGCGAGTTAATTTAAAAATGCAAATTCTACCGCAGAGAACGGTGCTACTCTCCTCTGAGTTTTTGGGGGAGTGCGGTTGGGAGGATTGTGGGTTCCACGATAGAAAAAAATAAAATGGGTAAAAATACAGAGGGAAAAAAAAGAAGAGAAAAAAAACACGTGCAGAGATACACACTGTGTATATCCGTGCCAGAGAGAGACTCCAGCTCGTATTTACGACGAGTCGTTAAATAATTCGTGGAGGCGCCGAGGATGTTTTTCCCCCTCTTTTTTTACCTCTGTGTGTATAGTTTTTTTTAATGGCATTCATATCGTTTTTTTTTGCTGGTGCACCATTTCACTTGTGCAGCTTTACATTCTTCTATGAAATCAAAGGTGCTCCAGAATGTAAAATTGAAATGGAAAAGATTTTTTTTTTCGTTCATGGTAACACAAAATGAAATTTCAATGAAATTAATTAGCGTTTTTTTCGAGCGTTTGATGTAGAATTTACATTCTGATTCATAAAAGCGTTTGTGAATTGAAAATTATTATGTTTTTTAATAGTCATTAATGTTGACTCGTTTCACAATAATTCAGACTGCCTTTATTTTATTACGTAAAGGAATAAAAGAACGTGGATGATTTGATCTTGCACACTTGGCTGATGCAGAGTCCATTAAGCAATATAGTAAATATTTTATATTCAACTGTTTGCCACATGGCATATTATTACAAACATTAAATTCTTATGAAATCAATTGAATACATGAATCGATAAATATTTACATTCAAATAAAAATTTACCGATGCTCAAAGGCGTGAATTGAAATGCCAATAAAATCGTTGAATTACGAGGAGTGATGATTCCGAAAATTATCTCTTCAATCGCAAATAACTTTGGAGCGCGTAGGCTTAGAGAAAAATGACAAGAGACCTTTTTTGCAGAAAATTTCATGAGCTACAAAAAAGCTCTCTTTGTAAATTTTTGTAAACCGAATTGTTTTTGGGATATTCGCAAATAATTCACTGATCCACACAAAAAAATCGATACGAAGCAGAAAATCAACCAAGTTCATAAAATTCTTGAATCAAGCCTCAAATGAAAGATCAAAATGAAGTATCTGCAAAGTCTCGTAAAAATCCATACCTCGTCTTGACTCAAGACTTTTTTTTCTGAAACGAAAATTTGCCTCCGGATTTTAAGTAGTTTCTAAGCGTTCGCTTTCCTTTCTGTGTACGTAAAAAAAGAAAGGAAAAAAAAATTCAAATGAAGAAGGAAATACGCGAGTCTCAGATGATGGGAACCTCTGGATGCAATCTTGTACATACCAGTTGGGGTTTCTGCGGGGAATAGAAAAGAGAAGAGAGCTTCGGCAATAGTCTTTGGGTAAAGTGGAGTGAGAGATGAGAAAACCCCCAAGTAGAATGGCTTATATACATAGACAGTATATATAATATACTACGTATATAGCCATATAGTTGAAGTTTGAATAGAGAAAAGCGAAGAGGAGACAAGAAAGAGACAGAGAAAAAGTGAGGGTATAAGGGCGCCACGAGAAATAGTCGCTTCACTCACTTACCACCCTCGTGGCCTCGCGGCATTTCCTACGACCACTAAGACCACCAAATCTCCCTCTGCCCTCCAACTTTACTATATCTTCTCCTTTCTCTCTTGATACACCCATTCCGTTTCACTCCGACGACTCAGTATTCGACCTTGCATGCCAAGTTGCCGACCAAGGCGTCCCTAACACTACAGATATTCCCAGTGAAGGTATATTTTCCCCTCAAACCTCTTTGCCGCAACGTCTCGCGGTTCTCAGGATCCCTTATTGATCGTGCAAGAAAGCCTCTTTATACTCGAGCACGAGCGCCTTACGAAGAAGAAAAAAAAACCTACACTATCCTTACAATCTTTCTTCTACCCTCCTTCTGTCATTTTCCCTTAAATCCTCTTTCATAATTTTTTTTTAGCTTCAGAACCGTTTCGATAGAATTCACAAATTATTCCAGTCGGATCGTCTTTGTATTATTCGTATTTACGCGGCAATGTACAAGCAATTTCTTTTGTCACTTGTATTATTAGTTTTGAAAATTCGTTTGTTGGTTTTTCTTTTTGTTAATGTGAAACGAAGTAATAGAACGCAATGAAGAGCAGCGAGGTGACAAATTCAATGGCCAATGAAATGCAATGATATAAAAAGAAGAGAGAAATTGGAGAAGTCACATTTCGAAATAGAGTCCTTCGTGTACATTTATTTTTATATCTTTTTTTTCTGCTACAATATCTTTCCTCGTGAATTCAAGCGTATTTCCAGAGATATTTGTACGGTTGAAATACAAGGCGAATAAATGGAGGAACACCATTACCGAGTAACGAGACACGAGTGTTCTCTAGCGGATCGTTTCGCCTTCACCATGCTAGAAATACTGAGGTGACGAAAAAAAAGAAGTGTTATATTTTCTCTCTTTGGAATACATGAAAATGATAAATTTACATTGATATAAAAACGTATGCTCGTTAGGAAATTTTTCATTCTGTTGATTCACCGCAATTTATGATTGCGTGAATAAAAAAAATTTGCGCTTCAAATGAGATATTTGAATTTTGAAAAAAACAATGTTTCGCTTTTTTTCTGTACTTTTATTTCCATTCTGTACTATGAAATAAACGATGCGAGAAAAAAAATTGCGATAGCGTGAGACAGAGTATATTGGTAAAGTCGCGGGGGAGTTACCCGATGAGAGAGCGTTAGGGGGTAATGGAGCAAGTGAGAGAAATCGTGGTGGTTAAAAGGGGAAAAGAGGGTGAAAGTGGGTGTGGGTGTGGTAATTGAGAAGAGGAGATTTACTTCCTCTGCTGTGTTGAGGGGTCGAAGAGGCGGAGTGAAAGTTGAATGAGAGGGTGGAATGGGGTGCCAAGTTGGTATGCTTTACTTGGGCGCGAACTGGGCGATTAGGAACAGCCAAGGGGGAAAAAAGAAAAGCTTGAGAGTTCGACGTATAAATTCGTTCCCTCGAGAGTAAGAATGAGGAGAATGAGGGAAGGAAAGAAAAATTATAGGAATGACAAGGAACGACAGACCGATGGAATTATTTCATGAAGACCGAGGGGTTGATAGAAAAATAGAGGCATGCGAGGAAGAGAGAGGAATTACCGAAGAGGGTTATGAAAGGGAAGAAGAAAGGAAAATGATAAAATTGATCGCGAGAATTTTGCAAGGATGGGAATAACCTTGTTCCAAGAATGAGGGATTCAGGATATTACATTAGGTGAAAGGAAGGAAAATTTATTTCGGGGCGAAGAGCTTTCATCTCTACGTGAATTTTAGGGGTAAACGATTGTACAAGATATATTGAAGAGCGTTGTGAAAAGTTTCGGGTGCTTGGAAATTTCGGCTTCGATGTGAAGCGCTATTTCTTTTTTGGGTTTAAGAATTGGGTGAAAGTATTTGACGTTTTCAATGATTTTATTGGAAAGCTGAGGAAATTTTTCATCGATTCATGGAATTTTTATGGAAGAAATTATAGATCATTTTATAAAGCAGAGTTTTTCCTCAATGATACCCTTGAAAATCATGAAAAATGAATCTCAAAATCACATAAATTGATTAAATTTTCGCGCTACGACCATTGAAACTGGAGATCTTACTTTTCCTAATGAAATAATCTTCGATTGATTAATACAAATTATATATTTCTATAATTTCAATTCTTTTTATTCAACGACGAAAAAAAAATTATCCTCTCACGTTAAAAGGAATTTTCTCAAATCACTTGGGAATAGTTGTACATGGAGAAGTTGCGAGTCGAGTAACGGAGAGACGCCTTGTCATTGGAAAGAGTGTCCCCAAGGAATTGAAGCCAGAACGATAGAAGTTCGAATGTAAAACCCACTTCCAATCCCATAGAGTTCGGATTACACCCACGCCGAAGAGAGAAGTAAAAAAAATAAAGAAAAAACTACGGTCTCTCCCTCCATCAAGACGCGAGAGAAATAACGGCATGAGTAATTTGAAATCTCGAAGGGAGCAACCGTCTACAAAGTCATTTCGTTGAATGTGAAGTAGGGAAAAAAAGGGAAAATGGAATAGCATAAGGGGCTCAGGGGGTTTTGATAGGGTGAATAGTCCGGATTACAATTCGTCTCAAGAGTTTTTATATTCATTTAAATCATTGCGAGATAGCTTGCAATGAAATTCGAGGAAAAATTCACTTGGCAAAGTTACTTTTCTTCTCAAACTCTTGAGTTTTAATTTAATGATAATGAGAAAAGAAAGTTGTGGAAATTAATTTATACTTTTTTTTATTTCATTTTACAGAGAAATTCAATATCACCAGCGGAGAGAGAAAAATATAGTAGACCAAGGAGTACACCAGATCCACAACATCATGAGCACATGCTTCACAAAAAGATGAAAAAGGAGCAAGAAAAAGATTTAGGCCATGTGAGTAAAAAAATTTTTTGCTTTTAAATATCTCAGAATTGAAGCGAGATGGCGAAATTTTCATTCAGACCTTTTTGTCGAGCGGAATCACAGCTACAAAAAAAGTCTAAAAGAAAAAATTCGTATCTCTACTAGTTCACGAGATCATCTCATTATCACACATCAAATTAATAATTGGAATGATTTAACAGCAAAGTGATGGAGAAAAAAGTGACCAAGACCTCGTAGTTGATGATGCAAGTGAAGAAGCAACGAGTCCAGCAGCAAATGGTACCTCATCACCTCGGGAAAATGGTCTTGACAAAATGGGTTCATCCTCAGTAGGTCCAATGAGTGGACAATTGAAAAAAGAAGTACCACCACCATCACCAAGAAGTGGTACAAGTAGTAACGCCAGTACGCCATCAGCAAAAAAAATGGAGGAACGTGAAAAACCAACAACGCCAATATCAAAACCCGTAACACCAACATCGGCTGGTGGAAGTAGTTCTGGCTCTGGTGGTTTGAAACCAAGTAGCTCAAGTAAACCATTGGTATCGGCAGCAGCAGTTGGCCCATATCCACCTCATTATCCACCACCTCATCATCCACCAGCTGGTCCACATGTAGATATGCTTGGTTATCCACCAGGTGCGCTAAATGGTTATCAAGCTAGACCACCTCTTCAACAACTCTACGATCCGCACGGTTCTATGAGAGCACCACTTGGGCCACTTGGAGTACCTGGCGGTAAACCGTGAGTATTCTTTTGATTTAAATAACTGGGTTAATTACTTCTTTGTGCTTGAGTATCTTGGTATTCAAGAATGGCTCTTCTTGTTCGGTCAGAATCATCTGCACCTCTCATAATAAAAAAAAATACCAGCCGTTCTTGATTATTGCGCAAGAAATTCAATTCAAAGAATTAAATTACACCCAGACTAGGAATCGAACACGGAATCTTCTGATTATGCGTCTGATACTCTACCAACTGAGCTATTTTAAGCAGGGAATTAAATTGACAAAATTAATTTGAGAAAAAAAAAATCACGTCTAACTTCAATGTTAGTCGCCAGAAGATTGCGAGTTTCACACAATCGAAGGATGAAATTAAAAGGTTAATATTTTTTTTCTGTTTGAAAATAGTGCCTACAGCTTTCACGTATCCAGTGAAGGGCAAATGCAACCAGTACCGTTTCCACCCGATGCACTAATTGGACCAGGAATACCACGTCATGCACGCCAAATAAATACACTAACTCACGGTGAAGTTGTGTGCGCCGTAACAATATCAAATCCAACAAAATACGTTTACACTGGTGGTAAAGGTTGTGTAAAAGTTTGGGACATTGGCCAGGGTGCTGGGGGTAGTGCTAAACCAGTATCACAGCTTGATTGTTTGCAGCGTGATAATTATATAAGATCAGTGAAATTATTACCAGACGGTAGGACATTAATTGTTGGTGGTGAAGCTAGTAATCTTAGTATATGGGATTTAGCAAGTCCAACACCACGTATTAAAGCTGAATTAACATCAGCAGCTCCAGCGTGTTATGCATTAGCAATATCTCCAGATTCAAAAGTTTGCTTCAGCTGTTGTAGTGATGGTAATATTGCCGTTTGGGATCTCCAAAATCAAACACTCGTCAGGCAATTTCAAGGACACACAGATGGTGCATCGTGTATTGATATATCAGCCGATGGATCAAAATTGTGGACAGGTGGATTGGACAATACAGTTAGATCATGGGATTTGAGAGAAGGTAGACAACTGCAGCAGCATGACTTTAGTTCACAAATATTCTCACTTGGCTATTGTCCGACTGGTGAATGGCTTGCGGTTGGTATGGAGAATTCAAATGTTGAAGTACTTCATGCAACTAAACCAGACAAGTACCAACTTCATCTTCATGAATCTTGTGTGCTGTCATTGAGATTTGCCTCGTGCGGTAAATGGTTCGTCTCTACTGGCAAAGACAATCTTCTCAATGCCTGGCGTACGCCTTATGGAGCCTCGATATTCCAGGTAATTACGAACAATCAACGTAATTGTGAGATAGAATGAATCGAGAAAATTGACGATAATTTTGCGAATATCTTTAAAACTATTGGGTTTAGGGAAAAATATAAAGAGAGCGTTTTTGTAGAGATTTTGATGGACTCAAAAAAAGATCTCTTGACAAATTTTCGTAGAGCCCATAGTTCTCGAGATATTTCTAAATATTAAATACATTCGATTGTTTTTAACTAATAATTTTTTTTTTTTCTTGAACAGTCAAAAGAATCATCATCGGTACTGAGCTGTGACATTTCCACCGATGACAAGTACATTGTAACTGGATCAGGTGATAAAAAAGCAACTGTCTACGAAGTAATATACTAAAGCTATTGAACAATTTGTTAATATTATAGTTTATGTATACTTGAAGTCGTACGCTTGTTAAGATATTTATGAATTTAATACAACTGTGAGAGAAGAATGTTGAGTGATTTAAAAAAAGAAAAGTACTGTAGCTGAACTATGAATTTAATAATGCTAAAAATGAAATCGAACACTTGGAAACGGGTTTCCTCTTAGTGAGACAGTTTTAATATCTTATTAATGTGCTTAAAATATTGAGGAGAGCTTTTTTTTACCTGAACTTTAATCGGGCTCAACTTGATGTGAAACTGTCACCTACTTTTTTACTCTTTCTTCTTCTTGCTCTCATTCATGCTTTACTTCTCTCGGAAAAACGGCAAAATTAACTGTTACGAGAGTGAAGAAGGAAATCGTGTTATTAATAATTGAAAAAAGAAGAAAAAAAAAACAGTGAGAAAAGTGAAGTGAAAATGCATGAATGAATGAACGAAGAGACAAAAAACGTCAAATCTAGCTAGGGACTGAAGCTGTAATGTTAGGTATATAAATATATAAATATATA
>JABSMS010062648.1:0-21580 GCA_018902275.1 Aleiodes sp. PSUC_FEM 10030003
TATATTTTGGATATTCAATCCGAGGTATAGGAAAATGAAATTAGTCAATTTCAAATTAATATCTTTTTCTGTCAAATTTCATGAAATCCAAGAAAGTTGAAGGGGCTCTTGTGATAAACTCTTTCGTTGTAAACAAATTGGAGCTTGTAACGAACGCGACAATATAAGAATATTAGCGCAGAGACGAACCGAGACACTTGCTCCTATTAAACGACTCATCGATATGACAACACTCACGTTATCTCTTATTTAATTCTTCTTAACTTATTGTTTTGCCGATTTTCTTATGTTTTCTCCTTGGGTGGATATTCTGTTTATTACGTAAGAAAACTTCAATATGAAATTCATATTCAGTGCAATCTCACTAATCAAAAAGATCACGTCTTTCTAAAAAATCCACTTTTGTACAGAATATCTCTTTATCTTTACACTGAACGTGATTTTAATGGAACTGGAATTGGAATGTTAATTGCATTTTTTAATGATTGTTTCCTAATCTCCACAATCACTACAAGATACGAGAAAAACTATGAAGAAAATTTCTCAATGTACTATAAATTTTGAAAATCGAAAGGAATCAAAAGAATTGATGAAAAGTATGATTCATTTATTTCGTTTCTCTAATTCATTTTTAATAATTTCCTACTTATGCACAGTTTATGTCAAAATTTAATTGGAATAATTATCTTGAAAGCTTAGTGAGAAACTCTGATTCAACGTACAGGAAAGGAGTGAAATGATGAAAAAAAACATAATGTACCACAATACCATGCCGATTATTTACGATTATCTTTGGAGTGTGTTAATTTTAGAGAGAACATTTAGAGGCTTCATCTGCAAAGAATTTCGTAAGTTATAAAAATAGTACATTTCGTTACAAGGATCGGAAATTTCTTTAAGCCCTTGCGAGAGTTGCACAATCGTCAATCAGGCATGAAAGTTTCCTATGGATGGTCCATGGGCAGAGCCATGGACCTGGCCATAGACATGTCCATAAATTTTCCCATGGCCAGTCCATAAGAACTTTTTCCATGGACATGACCTTGAACTTCTTGTCTAAGGACATTGCGATGAACTTTTTTTATAAAAAAATTTCCTGCTTCCTTTCCATGGACATCGTCTATGAACAAATAAATTAACTCGCGTCCATGAACTTCCTCTCATTCAATTTATGACAAATTCTATGAACAATGAACTCAAGCCCATGGACAAACCGAAATCTATGGGCGCTTTTAGAGTGATTTTGCCACGGATTCTATGGACAAATGCTCATGAAAAGTTTTTTCATGTCCATGAAAAAAAGTTCTTAAATTTCCATGGACTGGCCATGGGAAAATCTATGGAAAATCTATGTCTATGGCCCGGTCTATGGACCGTTCATAGAGAATTTTCATACGTGATGTGACGAACAATATCTTTCATTACAAGTGCTGACTTCGTGCTGAGAGTGGATTTCGAGGATGCAAAGCGTCCGAGACAGTCCACTTTTGCAGCGCGTGTACTGAAAAGATTCTATTTGTGAATTCCCGAAAATCCTGACGGACCAGTTGTTCGGGCTCATCGAGTTGTCCATGGACTCGAGGCTCAATTGTTTGCTTATGCTTCACTAGGAAAGCCACTAGTTTCTGAGATTATGTGTAGATCCTTCCGAGAATATCTCCGAAGGAAGTGCAGTTACTGAAGAAAGGGGATGTAACCAAAAAGAATAGATGAAGAGGAAGAAATTACTGAAGAATATCAGGATATGTTTGCAGAGAACTGCAGTGGCTACAAAAAAAAATTGGAGAAAATTTTTGGAATAGAATCAGTAGTTCATTGCTTTTTCCAGAATTTAAAAAATTTGCACTTTTCCCCCGAAAAATTATTTTCTGAAACTGATTTTACTACATTTTTAAAAATTCTGATTTTTTCAAAATTTCGAAAGTATTCATTTTTTAAATTCTACTTTGAAATGCTTCTTTAAAAGTCCACTGTGCCTCATCTTACCCTTAATTCAAAATTTTATGAGATTCCAAAATCATTTGCTTTGAAGTGTTCGATTTTTCACAATTTGCTATCGGGCTTTATCAATAAACCACCTTTTCAGCGGGAGCCAGTTGAAACAATTGTGCGCATGCCGAGTGCCTGTTTGAGCACGTCTCGTTCACACGTGTTTCGGCGGTTTGAACGTTCATAACCTTTCAAATCATTACAGATCATTCGTAGATAGTGTGTAATAAACTTTTGCCTCAGACTTGAATAATTAAATTGAATTTGTTTAACAACTCACATGAATTTTTTCATCGAACCGTAAACATGTTGCGGCAAAATTTTTTAAGATTTGCTGCGCGGCATGAAAATTCTTGGTTTTTTGATAAAAATTTCAAAGAATTTGCTGAAAAGGAGGTAAGTGATGATTGAAACATTTTCATATAAATTTGAATAAGAGTTTAAAAAACTGATGACCGATTAAACGAATGAACTTCAACAATGTCCCCATAATTTTTCTGATTACAGGAATTCAACGATGAAGATCGTCAACAATTATTCGAAAAGCTGAGGGATTATTTAGTTAAAAATGTATGGCGTAGTGAAATCATCGAATATTTTCCACAATTTTTCCCGATAATATTGTCGATGGCAGTTCCAATTGAGCCATCAAAATCTTGCCAAAACCTTGAAACAACTCATTCACACAAGACGAATTGCGTTCTGCTGAGTAAATTGCTCTCAATGCATCCAGATGTCCTGGGCCATACAATTCGTTATTTCGAGAAGCATCCATCTCCCTTTGAACCAATACCAGTCACTGATCCTGCTGAGAAACGTCCGAAATTGGATGTTCCTCCAAAGAACAAAGAGCCAAGTGATGAACAACTTGTAATAGCAACGTTGAACATATTAAGATCAGCACCAAGTCATTTCAAACACACGTGGGATTGGTCGAAGTTTTATTCATACTTGAATCATGAACTAAGCTCAGTACGTTTCATTGCCATAAAGTGCATGGGAATTGTTCTCAATATGTCTGAAGAACGAACAATGTCATTTATAAAATCTTCAATACCAGCTTCTGATCTTGACGATTGGATAACTAAAAAATACCTAGAAGATAATTGTATATCTCCGATGATTGAAGATTATGATGTCAAAGAATTTGATGATTGTACGAAGAATTGTGACTCCCTGGTGTCAATTGCTGGTGTACTTTTGCCAATTTTAAACAATGATAATTCTTCAAAATCTTTGAATTTAATACCAGTACCATCGATGGAATTGAATTTACGTAGTTTGGCATTAGCAGTGGCATCAAGAAAAGCCGTTTGTCTTCAGGGTCCAGTTGGCTGTGGAAAGACCGCAATAGTTGAGTATTTAGCACAAGTAACAGGTAGAGGAACTAAAGACATGATTAAAGTCCAACTTGGTGATCAGACTGATTCAAAAATGTTACTTGGTACATATAGATGTACTGATATACCTGGGGAATTTGTTTGGCAGCCTGGTGTATTAACACAGGCAGCACTCTCGGGTAAATGGCTGTTACTGGAGGACATTGACAGCGCTGCACTTGATGTTGCCAGTGTTCTCAGCAATTTGATGGAGACTGGAACACTATCTGTACCTGGTTATCGTGATACAATTCATGCAAAAAGTGGTTTTCAATTATTTTTCACACAGAGATTAATTTCTACTATGTCTGGATTATTTAGACAATCACCTGGCGCTTCTTCATTATTGGAAAAACATTGGCTCTGTGTACATATGGATCCTTTATCAAAGAATGAATTAATAACTATTGTCCAAACACTTTTTCCAATTTTATCGACAATTGCAATGAGAATTGTCGATGTATTTCTTTTATTCTCAAGTGGTAATCATGAAATTGGAATTAATGAAAATTTGTCATCAAAGACTGGAAGATTGATATCAACGAGAGATTTAATGAAGTGGTGTACAAGAGCAATTATTGATTTTGATGTATCATCACCAGATTCAGCGCTGAAAGTAATGCAAGATGCAATTGATATTTTTTGTTGTTCAGTACCTATTCAAGAATTGAGATTAGATTTAGCCATTTCAGTTGCTAATACATTAGGTATAATTAAAACAAAAGCTGAATATTTTGTTAATACTCATAAACCATCAGTATCAATAAATTCTAAAACATTTGCAGTTGGTCGTGCCAAAGTTAGTCGTAAGAATACACGATCAGTTCAATTAAATGTTAATAATATAAATTATTCATTTACAAGACCATCAGCATCATTGCTTGAACGTATTACATGTTGTGTAGCACAGAAAGAACCTGTACTTCTTGTTGGTGAAACTGGTACTGGTAAAACAAGTTCAATTCAATTTTTAGCAAGGAGTATTGGACAGAAATTAATTGTTATCAATATGAATCAACAGAGTGAGAGTGCTGATTTAATTGGTGGTTATAAACCAGTTGATATTAAATTAATTATAACACCGATCAGAGAAGAATTTGAAATTTTATTTCGTTCTTATTATGCTATTGAACCTAATCGTAAATTTTTAGAGCACGTAGCCAGATGCTACAAGGAGGCAAAATGGAAGACACTTGTTACATTGATGGCTCACAGTACTACAGCAGCTGTAAAGCGATTGAACAGTGAGAATAAACAGGAATCATCACCATCCGAACGGGGAAAGAGATCAAGAAAATCATCGAAGGAAAGACAGAGTTCTGTGAAGAATAAGGAATTATTGATGAAGTGGGAAACGTTATCGGTTAAACTTGAAAAATTAAAAGCACAAGTTAAAACTGAATTTTCACTGGCATTTGCATTCATTGAGGGAAGTTTGATAAAGGCACTGCAACAGGGACACTGGGTGTTGCTTGATGAAATTAATTTGGCATCATCCGAGACTCTTGAATGTCTGTCAGGATTGCTTGAAGGTTCAACTGGTTCAATGTCTTTGTTAGAACGTGGTGATGATGAGTGTGTTAAGAGGCATCAAGACTTCACAATGTTTGCCTGCATGAATCCAGCAACAGATGTTGGTAAGAAAGAGCTTCCCGTTGGTCTGCGGAATAGATTTACTGAATTTTATGTCGACGAATTGACTGAGCCAATTGATCTTCAACTGTTGGTTAATTCTTATCTTTCTGATTTGAATATACCATCAAACAAGGTTGAAGCAATTGTAAAATTTTATCTGAATGTGCGTAAGGAAGCGACGAATTCATTGAGCGATGGTACTGGACACAAGCCGCACTTCAGTTTGAGAACATTATGTAGAGCACTGAGTGTAGCTGGACAGAATCCATGTGGTAATGTATTAAGATCACTTTATGAGGCATTTTGTTTGAGTTTTTTGACTCAATTGGATCAAAATTCATATCCAATTGTACAAAAGCTCATTGCACAAGTTATTCTTGATAAGAATACTATGAAGGCTACACTTGGTACACCAATACCAAAGCCACAGTGTGGTACTGATGAAGATTACATAAATTTCGAGGGCTACTGGGTGATAAAGGGTAGTTTGGAGCCATTAATCCCGGATAATTATATTTTGACAAGCTCAGTACGAAGAAATTTGAAGGATTTAGTGAGAGTTGTGTCGATTGGAAAAATGCCAGTATTGCTTCAGGGTGATACATCAGTTGGCAAAACAAGTTTGATTACTTATTTAGCTAAAGCCTCTGGACATGTTTGTGTACGTATTAATAATCATGAGCACACTGATCTTCAGGAATACATTGGTAGTTATGTTGCTAGTGAAACTGGTAAATTGGTATTTAAAGAAGGCGTTTTGGTTGAAGCTATGAGAAAAGGCTACTGGATTATTCTAGATGAATTGAACTTAGCACCAAGTGATGTACTGGAAGCACTGAATCGGGTACTCGATGACAATAGAGAGCTCTTCATACCGGAGACACAAGATACCGTAAAAGCACACAGTAATTTCATGCTCTTTGCTACACAAAATCCACCTGGTGTTTATGGTGGTAGGAAAGTGTTGTCACGTGCATTCAGAAACAGATTTGTTGAATTACATTTTGATGAAATTCCATCAAGTGAATTACAAATAATATTACATGAACGCTGTCACATGCCTGATTCCTACTGCAAACAGATTATAAATGTTATGACTGATTTACAAATGAGACGTAAAAGTACAGCAGCATTCTCTGGTAAACAGGGATTTATAACGTTGCGTGATTTGTTCAGATGGGGCGAGAGATACAGATTGGCAGCTGATGTTGGTGAAAAATTGTATGATTGGAGTCAACACTTGGCTGACGAGGGTTATTTGGTGCTTGCAGCTAAGGTGAGGAAAAGTGAAGAAGCTGAGGAGATTAGGCAAGTTATTAAGAAGCATCTAAAGAGAGACGTTGATCCATCGACATTGTTCACACTAAGTGATAAAACTTCGAGTGTTACCAAACCCATCCTCGAAGCTATTTTGAATGAACGAATTGAAGGATTCGAACACATTGTTTGGACGTATCACATGAGGAGAATGGCAGTCTTAGTAACGAAATCGTGTCAATTCAATGAGCCAGTTTTACTCATTGGAGAAACTGGAGGCGGTAAAACCACAGTTTGTCAATTAGCTGCTGCATTGAGAAAGAAAAAATTATTGAGTGTTAATTGTCACATGCACACAGAATCATCTGATTTTCTTGGTAATTTGCGACCAGTTAGAGATCACAGTGATGTAAATAATCAAAAATTATTTGAATGGGTTGATGGACCATTGATAACCGCAATGCGCACTGGTGATATATTCCTAGCTGATGAAATTTCATTGGCCGATGATAGTGTTTTGGAGAGAATGAATTCATTATTAGAACCAGAACGTAGTCTCTTACTTGCTGAAAAAAGCACAGATTCTAATGTCGATTCAAATGAATTAGAGAGTGTTATAATTGCACATGATGACTTTTGTTTCATTGGTACAATGAATCCTGGTGGAGATTATGGTAAGAAAGAATTATCACCGGCGCTTAGAAATCGTTTTACCGAAATTTGGTGTGAAGGATGCACAAACAATGACGATCTTCGAGTAATCATTGAGCATAATTTATATCCACGAGGACAGATAGACAATCGAGTAATTGCAGAAGCTATGATCAAATTTTTGGACTGGTTAAAACTATCAGAGGTTGGAAAAAGATTTTCAGTCAGCATTAGAGATGTATTAACTTGGGTTAACTTCATGAATTCATGTAACAATTCTTTAACAAAATTGAATACAAGCGAGGCTTACTTACATGGCGCCTGCTTGACGTACATTGACAGTTTGGGTTCTGGTGTTACCGGTACTGAGAGCACGGAGAAACTGGAAATATTCAGAAAAGGCGCGATGAATTTTCTGGAGACTCAGATAGATGAGAATTTTAAAGACTCCGATATAAATCTTATGAACACCGAATTGGACGTTGTAACCGACGAGGTTTATGGAGTTTCACCGTTCTACATACCAGCTGGACCAAACGGAAAGTCTGATGACGTTGCCTTCACATTCACAGCTCCAACAACAACATCAAATACATTAAAACTATTACGTGCATTACAATTGAAGAAACCATTACTACTCGAGGGTAGTCCTGGTGTTGGTAAAACAAGTTTAGTGTCAGCAATAGCCAAAGCATCAGGCAATACATTGTTACGTATCAATTTGAGCGACCAGACAGATGTTGCTGATCTATTCGGTGCTGATTTGCCGTTGGAAGGTGGTAAAGGTGGACAATTTGCTTGGAAGGATGGGCCATTTCTTCGTGCATTGAGATCAGGCGATTGGATACTTCTTGATGAATTGAATTTAGCGTCGCAGTCAGTTTTGGAGGGTCTCAATGCCTGTCTCGATCATCGTGGTGAAATTTATATACCAGAACTTGGTAAAACATTTAGCGTTAAAACTGGAACAAAATTGTTTGGCTGTCAGAATCCATTGAAACAGGGTGGCGCTAGGCGTGGACTGCCAAAATCATTTTTGAACAGATTTACACAAGTTTATGTTGATGCACTGTCTGACGATGATTTGAGAATAATTACGCAATCACACTTTCCGAATCTTGATGAAAAACTAATTGAAAATATCATTAAATTTAACTCGAGATTATCATCGGAAGCAGGAATCAAGTGGGGATATTCCGGATCACCTTGGGAGATGAATCTGAGAGACATTACTCGTTTATGCGAATTAATTAGTTCGTGCGAGAAGGAAACAACGGTCGAGAAGAGTATGATTGCTGCTGTTGAACTCATTTATGCTGAGCGAATGAGAACCATTCAGGATAAGGAACAAGTTAGGAATACTTATCGAGATGTATTTGGAAGTGATAGGACATCGGTCAGCGAATTCATACAACCAACGATGTACATTACTGATCATCATTTATATCTCGATAATGTCGCTTTGAAAAGGACTAATAAGTCTTACTACAATGATCATGATCTACTGTTGCTGAGGAAGCAGATGCCGGTGTTGAAGAACCTTGCGTACTGTGTTAATATGAACTGGATGCCTATTCTCGTGAGTATAAAAAATTGAAATCGTGAAGAAAGTGGTGAATGAAATTAGATCTTTATTCTACTTCTATGATTCACAATTAACACTGAGAAAAAATTTATAGTAAATTGGTTGAAGATGTTTTTGCTGTATTTTTTGGTATAAATCATAGCATCAATTTCTTTCAACAAAAACGGTTAATCCAAAAACATTTGCTAATTATGTTCTAAAGTATTCCATGAAAATAGGGATTAGAGTGAATTTTTACTTCGTTATGGAATGTTAAGCTGAGATTTGATGGAGTTGATGGATTTCTTGAATTGTAGTAATTTTCGTCGAGTCTGAAAAATGTCCATAAAAAAATCAATAATAAAATTTGAATATTTCGAAAGTAATCCATTTGATAAGAACAAAATTGATATAATCTTGATATTTCGATGATCTCATTATCGCTCAAAACAAAATTTGTCTCAGTGGATAAATATAGTAAATTAGTGTAAATAACACAAAAATTTTCTTGTTGATTTCTGAAACAGGTTGGAGCATCAGGAACCGGAAAAAGTAGTGTTGTTCGAGTACTCGCTCAACTGACTGGACAAAGGTTGCGTTCAATCGTCGTAAATTCAGCGATGGATACAACAGAAATTCTAGGTGGCTTCGAACAGGTAAGTCAATTAAATTATTCAACAATCATCTCTCCATCATTGATATATGATTATTGTGACAATTTATATGTTTACATTTTATTATAAGTTACTTACATTGAACATTCTCACAGAATCATTCGCCCTTATATATTAAATGGACTACCCATACAATAACGTTCAAAGAACTGATTGATAATCCATATTTGGTAATCTTTCATACTCTTTTCTTCTCCAATTTTTCATTCGCATTTAGGCACATTTCTTCAGAATCCATGGCAAAAAAATCGTTAATGATTCCAATTCCAATTACAGCTACTTGAATTTGTTCGTAGATTTGATATATCGTGACTGAAATTACAACCGTTCTCTTATTTCATTCGACATTTATTCCATTGAAAATATATTCAATTTACAACATAGAAGCAACTAACAGTAATTCATGTAAAAAACTAGACATATCAACTTCATTTGTTCCTCGTTTTTCTTGAATATCTTAGAAGCTTACAGAGATAGAGAACTTTATGTGATGACCTACTTTGTAGCTCTAATTTTTCTCAATACAAATGTTCATCACGAAAATTCCTCTATCTTCTTTAGATTTTCTAGTTATTCTCTCAAAATTGCACTTAAAGTTGATACATTGTTTTTACTACTACTTTATTACTACTTCAATAAAAGAAAATCACGGAAATATTTAGACATTATCTGCTCAATGTAGACTGGACCCAAGATGTCTCAGTAAAGTGCACTTCTATGTTGCCTCAAGGTGTAATAAAAAGTTATTACTACACAAAAGAACATTTACATTTTTACGAAATGAAACTGAGAAATTTGGCAAGTTATTCTATATATTTTACATTAAATATATTGATTGAATATCGGCATTTCCATAATTTATCAATATTAGTTCATTTACAATAATCTCTAATTTTCTAATTGACAATATTTTTTCTTTCTATTTAAACACTCCGGTGGGCGGAATACATTTAATGAGCAATTCCCTCTTATCGATAAACTCGTGAAAATAATATTTCTCTTTACCACTTCCGCACATGAAAACGGCTCTCGATTTATTTACCATGTTGAAATAATTATTGATATAGCTTCTTCATGCCTCACAAAATGTGAAAGAAAAAAAAGTATTTTCTCTATTATTTACAATGTTCACCTTTCTCGTATTCTGATAATTTTAGATTTTGTGCTTTACCTTTAATGTGATGCGCATTTACACATTCATTGCTTTTTTTGAATCATCATAGACATTCGGTAATATTGTTTGTTTCAAAAGTTCAGTAGAGGACTGGTAGAATGATACAAGCCAATTTTATTTTGGAGTTAATTGTTTGGGAAGATCTTGAAAGAAGAGAGCTGGAAATAATCTACAGTGAAGATCCTTATAAAAAAATTCCTATCCTTGCTTGTTGTGTCAAGAGTTGGCTTTTCGACGCTGGTTGCAGCAACATCTATCGGTCCACGATCTGATTAATTGTCCGAGAAAGATCGTTGGGTTTATTCAGGTTCAACCGGGGTTTCGACCCTGTCCAGGCTCGAACAATGCATTCAAAATTCACTCACATTCCATAACTCACCAACATAACCACCTGAGAATTATGAAACTTCATTCAACAATTTCGATCTAATTAGATATTTCTTTGTATTTCAATCTATTCGTGATGTCAGTGATGATTTGGCTATAGGGATAGAAATTTGACAGAAGTCGATTCGCTTTCGCAACTAAAGTTTGGTATTTTTTTTTATAAAAACCACCCACACTTTTTCTAGCTTAGACGACTCTAGAAGTACCAACTTTCAGTACTGTTACATTTTGAAATATATTTGGAAAATTGGATCAAAATCAAAATGGACTTATCTTGTTCTACCTTTTCACTACTGAATCATTCAAAATCATACATCAACTCCAGGACCTGTTCAATAAGAGCAATTTCTGTTGCAAGTGCATAAAATACAATTTTATTGCACGAGTGATGAACATCACTTTATCGTGCGCCGTGCAGAAAGTGGTCTCTTTCCGCATGCTGTACCCGCTCACTCGTTGGAAAATATTTTCCCGCACTTATTACTCAATGTACTATCGTAATATACCTACTACCTGCACGTGAATGTTCCTATCTCGCACATTTCGCACTAATGTATGTAGAATGTTTCTACACACCGGTACTTTACGCACGGATAAACATGCATAAAGTCGATATGTACGAAATACTACATTACGTAACAAGTGCGGTAAAGTATCTCTCATTACTACCGCTACGTTCACTCGCTCGAGAAAAACCCTTCCTCGGACTTAAGAGCGTAACACCCCTAATGAAAAATCATAATCCTTGCGCCGGTGACAGTTCTTAATTCGTGCGATTCGCATCCCTCTCCTTCGGCTCGGGCGTCAACCTTGCGCTGCTCGAAAAAGTCTGTCTCTTTCGTCCAGAAATATGCTATTTTGCATCGAGGAAGGAAAGAAGGACGTTTCTAACCTCGCTTCGCTCGGGAGGCGAATTTCTGTCGAAATTGACTTCTTGCCTCCCTAGGTGCATAATATACTATTCCGTCAAGTGTGAGAGCTGCAAGACGAGCAGAAGGCGAGTTTTGCAATCACAGGAATCTTTACGGCACGTGTAAGGTACAGTTTGGAAAGTACTGATGGCTGTACAGTGATTACTTTCCGCAGGGCGTGCGGTAATGGTACATTATTCACCCACAACAGTTTGTCGCCCGAGCGAAGCGAGACAAATTCTTGATGAATTGCCTTAGTGAATGACCAAGGTGAATATATTGTTCTTCTTGGTACGAGGACTGGAAAAAAGCGTTTTTAACTGAACGAAGTGAGAGTAGAAACGCATTTTTCCAGCCCCGTGGAGAAAAAAATTATATAACAGATTCTTTTTCACATTTATAAAAATTATTTCTAAACACTGGGTTATCACTATATTACACAATATATCATTGATATCAACTATTGATGAATTTATAGTTTATAGAAATTTTCATTCGACTTTTTGTTTGATTAGCTGAAAGACAGTGAATAATTTTATTTAGAAAAACAAGTCCATCAGCAATCAACAATTCACTCATGGATACAATTCGTTCTCTCGTTTTATCGCAGTTTATGAAATAAACTAGATTCTACTGATAGTAAATTCGTTGGTGCAGTCATAGAAATTGAGAGGATTGAGGAGAAAAAATTTACAACATAGAAAAGATAGAAAAATAACTGAGTAAAACTCAATATTTTACCTATAGACTCGGCAATTATCTGTCAATTAATTTTCACTGTTTTTTCCGTTGACATTTAAAAATCAGTCTGTGAAGATATAAATAGGTAGGCTATTTATCACGGGTAGGATAATCCCAATTCAATTAATTAAATTCTAAGTAATTTAGGATTTGGTGCATTTTTTCAGTGTGCTAGTTTGATGAATGGATACACTTATGTTCATATTCACTTTATGAATCAATTGCGATGCCTTTTGTAAAAAAATAATTCCGTACGGCCGTTAGTTATTCTCGTTTGCTTCTTGTTCCTCAGGAACCGAATTCATAAAGGACGCTATGATTATTTATACATTTATTTTCTTTCATTGTTGCACGATGCGAAATGTTGAGGTGGACTAAAATCTGTATAGTTTTTCTTTGTTAAGCCTAATATGACTTTGGTGATTCATTTTCTCGTGATTTTATGTTGTTCAGGATACACAGTAGTGCATATTTATCGAAAACGAGAGATTCAAGGATACTCCGGATTATCATTGCTTCAAACGTTAGAAGAGCAGTTTAGATTCATCGTTTAAATTGTGTAACGTCGTAAACATCGTTTTTACGCTAGCTTCCATGGAATATTTTGAAATACAAACGAGATGAGAGTATTTTTATGGGATACTGTTTTGTAATAGCAGTTTTTCTCAAGAAAAAACATCTCTACATCAATCCCTCTATCTTCTTCAAATTCTGAGATATTTCGTGTGAAACTGAAGTCAGGAATTGATTTATCACATTTTATTACTTGCTATCGAGACTTCTATTCCTTCGTGATTATTCGTTCTAACGAAATTCATCTTTTCTATAATAACCGTGAAATCCCTGATATATGTAGACGAAAATGATAGATTAATGTTTGGCTGAGTGATAAAGAGATCAAAAGCATCAAAGTTCTCAGGTAAAATCGGTTCGATGTGAAGTTGATAGGAAAAGGATTCTAACAGCTTTTGTAAAAAAGTTACACACGTCTGTCAATTCATCCAGAGTATCCTTAATAATCTCTTCAACATGATTTTTCAAATGATATTCAATTCAAAAGCATTAACAGTATCGAATAATAAGATTTTCACGCGAATTTCAACACCAATAAATGTGAGAAAACTTGAAATTAATTTTTCAATTACATAATGAATTTTTTTTAATGCAAAATCAGGTGAGTGTTTCACAGCAAAACCAGTAATAGAATAGAAAATTTTCATTAATTCCTATAAACGCGGGTTATGAATGTACCGATCAGGTGAATCAATAATCAAGTAGTAAGATGAGACAATTAAATTTCACATTGACACTGTTTTCAAAGAAATATATTAAAATATACCTGAGATATAGAATTATCGTGATGACCTCTCTTATTGTTTGGATTATTTCTTTAGAAAAATGGTGTACAAAGTGCAATCAATATATCGAATTTGGCTACTTCATTATCGAATTGCATGCAATTCCGTCGATAAGATGTTCACAATATTCTTCGAAATTATTTCAACACTCAAGTCGAAGATTCGATGTTTTTTTGATAAATTTTTAAGCCAATAGTTAACATTAGTTGATGAAAAGAAAAAAAAATCAATCATTCCACTTGAATATTAAGTTGAAATTATTCACTAGGCATGTCACTACTTGTTGGACTAATAGCCATTTGCATATCATTCATATTTGGTGGTGGTGGTAGAAGTAAGCTCGGTCTCCTTGATAACTTCTCTTCGTATAGACTTGAGACACTCTTTGGTCGTGGTATAATAACACTCCAAGGATCAGGTGGCACGTTAATGGGCTCATCTTGCTGGATTATAAAATAAAAAATAAATTAATCTAGGTGCTCTTAATCTTTGTGTTTAATTAGATATAAATAATTACTCATTTAATTAAATAAAAATAATGAAGTACTTACGGGAAGATATTTAGCAGCTGGTGGTAAAGGAGGTTTTAGTTGTGCTATATCGCTGAGGTCACAGGCTGAAACAGCTGTTGGTAGTGGTGGATCTGGTGGTGAGGGTACATTTATTGGGGGCTCGTATCTTGGTGGTTGTACCGACTGCATTGGGCTATTTGTTGTTGATCCAAGTATCCATCGTGCTATGCTCTCGCAGCAACCGCAGCAAATATCTGAAATACCCTGTCGCAGACCTCGATGAAGTGTTAAAAAGAGGGCTGGATTCACAAATGCATGGATATAGGCAATGTGTAGTGTAACCTGTTGAAATATAAGTAGTGCATAGAATTAGACGCTAGAGGAGGAGAATCATTGGAAAATCATTTCAGGATGTGAAGCGTAACGTGTTTCTGTCAGTACCGTCCAGGCCAAAAGGGAATGCAGAGTTTGAAAATTGTATTGTTTTTTTCTAGGACTCATGAAAAATTGATGAAAAGATTGAGTAATTGCAGCGATTCAATTAGAATATGAAGATTGAAATTTTACAGCTATAAATAATCCCGAATATTGTTTATTTGAAAAATAAGCCTCAGACTGTAAATTCGCTTCGAATTTTTATCCTGGCTTTGTTTTGCACACATCTGCACATATTAAAAAATTATTGTATTCTTCGTAGATTCCCATTTTTTTCTGCAAATTACTTACAAATTTCACAGTAAGTTTCCTTCATAATTATAGAAATTAACTCTGAATTTTTATCAATTTCTTTATAGATTTTAAATGCCGACAGAAACACCTTAAGATTTTAGAAGGTTTCGTAAATGTACTTCACTTGGAATTAGGAATGTTTTTATATTGTTCATAGAAGATTCATCAATTCCAGAATGAAGTATCGTATTGGTGACTTTTGTAGATGTATATCGTTTCAACTTTCGGACACAAGGATTAATTGTTTAATAGCACTACCCATCCAATTGAATCCACCCACGTATCGTATGTTTCGTGCGTAGCCGTCAAGGGCTACGGATAGTGCCCGTATTTCCGAGAGCAATTGCCAACATATTCACGTCAAGGGGAGATTGTAATAGAAACAAAGAACCGTTTTCTCTCTCGCGCGGGTATCTCATCTGTTTCCCTTGCGCGAGTACTTCAAATTGCTGTTTTTTTTTGCATTAGTCAGTTCAAAGGGTTAATTCAATCATTTCATCTTCTGAGAAATAGAATGAATAATATTTCATATTGGGATTTTCCATGTATTTTGTTCTGTTAGAATAATTTAACATCTTTTTTTTTGAATCGTACATTATGAGATAGTTCTCTCGAATGATGGCAAAATAAGCGATAAGCGTTAGTATGGAATTCCGATTCATTCTGAAATTGAGGAATCGTATTCTTCTGCATTCAGAGAAATGCTTTATTTCAATTAGATACAATTCATTTGGAACTAATCAATTAATATTAGGGTTGAAAAATGAGTTTATCATTTTTGAATGAATTCGGTCGAATTTGAATGAACTGAAGCATCTCCCGGAGCTTAGGCACAAGGTTTCAGACAATTTTGGGTAATTTTCAAACAAAATCTTGAATTCGGAAATTTGCACGAGAGTAGAAACTTCCAATTCACAATCTAAAGTACATTTTTCTTCATCAGAATTTCAACACTCGCTTTCACTTAAAAAGAGCTTTCATTCATTAGTAAATCGTATAGAGTAATGGATCAAAAGAAAAAAACTTGATGAAAGCGAATTAGTTTTTTTGTATCACAATAATTGAGTTACCTCGTAGCCGGTAGCATTACCAATGGCTGGATGATGTACCAATGTCACCAAAAAAAGTGGACCCCAGAATATAACATAGGCTGCCGTAATGACCAAAAACATTTTTACCCTCTGTACACCCTCGCGTTCCATTCTCCTCAAGTAATTTCTCATCTTCCGGTGTTCCTCGAGTGCACCACCTCTCTGGAACAATTCAGATCGATAATTTAATTACAAATGTTTCTGTTCTGCCTTTCGGTAGTTTCGAAAACTTGTGGGAGATTTCGCCTATTACCTATGTTTGAACTTAATGAGATCATAATTCAAAGTTATACCTCTTGTTGCGAGATATATAACTTCTTTTCGTTTCTTTTCTGCCACATTTCATATGAATAATGGCGAGGGAGAAACTTTATTGCGATGTAAGTTGAATTTAAGGACTCCTTTGCATTTGATGGAGTCATATGCTCTGCGCATCAAATATCTTTTATATGCAGAAAATATGATTTTTTGGTATTTTACCTTTGGCGTTGTGCCATTTCTTTGGTCAGTTGTACAACCGTCTGGTACCGCATTTCCACCGTGCCCACCACCAGTCACGTTGACGAGAGTCGTGACGAGACCAGCTACTCGTACCTAAAGTAGAGTTTACATTACTATCACATGAAGGGGAAAATAGATGGAGACCTGAAAGGAGCAGAGAGAGCGAGAGAGAGAGAGGGGGGGGGGGAGTAGAAGAAAACTAAATTGCCAAATCGAAGGCCGTTGCTGATGCGAAGACCGGGACGAATTCTTGTTAATATTCCTAAGTGTGAGTTTGGAGCGTTGGTAAATGAAATTATGAATATGAAAAACAGGGTCAAGATCATCAATACGAATTCAGTGATTTACTCACCGCCTCAACGTTGGCTTTAGTCAAATCTCTGTGTAATTTTCTTAGATGAAATAATGTTAGTCCGACGCATATCACATTGATAACAATCCAGAGAACATTTAGTATATAATGTCTGAATGGCCCATGAACAAGTGGACAACTCGGGGCATTGTGTCCAGACTCTGTGTTTGCTGCTAGTGCACCACTGAGGAATGTTGGTCCGAGGTTTATCGTAATACTGGCGAACCATATCATGAATGTGCCAAAAAGGACACACTAAAGCGGAAAATTCATACATTTTCACAACAGTATAACAATGGCAAGGGGATTTCTCCTGAGGAATATTGAAGTTGAAGGATTTTTAAAATTTCTGACAGTGCAATAGAAAAGCCTGAAAAATTTCGGTTGATAAATTCTTCAATATTTTTTGGAATAACTAAAAAAAATTCAATCTGTGATTTTTATTTCTTAAATCATTTCAGAGAGTAATGGAGCACAAGTGAATGTACTGCAGCATTTTCTAACGGACATTTGCCTCAGTTTCTGATAGAAGCCGTACAATTTTTAAAATCCATCAACTTCACTATGGCTTTAAAGAAAATCTTTCTCATTGCAGAATGGGCTATTACTGTAATATTCTCATATACACATTTTCTCTGTTTTCATAGAAAAAGTGAAAACTCAAACGTTTGAAGGCTTCACATCGATTCAATTATTCAAACACCGATGAATACACTGAATTAAATATAGCGGTAAAGTTAGTAAATGAGAGACGAAGTGCTTGATACAGTGGAGAGATTATTGGTTTCCAATAGCTATTAAATTGACACAATTTATTTACATTCGCATTATGAATATATTCTCGTATTATGTTATAAATGATTTCAACTTCATATGAAGTTTATTCATATAGAAATTATGAATGGAAATTTCATCATTTCAGGCAGTATAAAGTGAAAAATTTATTTCAAACCACACATTTTTACGTGGAAGTTTCCTTCAACTTCATTTAGCAAAATAATTCAATTCTCATGAATTTCCATATTGGGTAGGTAGATATCCCAATTTCAATAATAACAATGGAATTTTTCAATTTATCTTCATCAGGTCCATTCTCTTTGAAATTGTTTGAATTACCTGGGCTTTGCAAATGTGGTATGTCCTACGAGTGTTTAACCATAAAGTGTGCATATACCGCAATCAGTCACAACACGCTACTAACCCGTACTGTACAAATTGCTCCCCAAGGTGAAATACGAATATGTTAGTCGACACGTAATCATTGTCATTCATGTAGTGATAGTGTTGTAAATGAACCAACTCATATGGTGCAAATTTTGTATCTTTCTATGAAGAATGAGGAAAACAATTGAAATATGGAATATCAATCTCCAGTATGAAAATTATTTTTTTTTCTGAGCAGGAATATTCCGAATGAATTTCACATCCGAGATTATTCTTCTTTCTGTATCTCAAAAGCATAGTTTTAATGCTTTTCGTACTTTATTCTTTCAAATAGTTATTGATATGAGTGATACACTGATACGGATGAATTCCGTAGAATTTTATTTTCATTACGTTGATTCATCTTTCCATCAATTGGATGAAATGAATGGGGATAATTTTCTCAATAAACTGAATGAATATCATATCTTCAAACTTTCAATGGTCTTATGTCTTCCTTATTCGAATTTCTTGAACTAATAACTTCATCGTCGGGGAGTTGAAAGGGCATACGAACTGTAGGATCTCCACGGCTTGTTACCCTTTCTCTCCCTACAATGGCGAGTTGATATCTAATCATGTTGATGAAACAATTTTCAATCTGATTAATGTCGGATAAGGTTCAATAAAATGAATCTAGACAGATCCAACTATAGTTGAAAGTTTCTCGACAAATCGCTCATTGATTTCTTTGGTATTGTGTTTATTATGTTGTTTCCTATCATTTTTGACTTTTTAAGATACAGTAGAGTCAGTCTATATCGCTCCCTTGCTATAAGTTCTTATCAAAATTATAACTAAAATTTTGTTTTTGCAGTTTTTTTGTCCACAATTGTTGTTTTTGCAATTGAAATATTATCACATACGCTAACAAAAAAATTATTGAATTGGAACAATTGATTAATTATCAATTTTTGAAAATTTATTGATTTTTGAAATTTTATTGGTTTGAAAATTTATTGATTTTTGAAATTGAAAATTATTTTTCTAATGGATCATGATACATCGAGTAATGATTTAATTCCATTGAAAATCAAAAAAAAAAATCATTCCTTGTACTATTTTCGCTCCTAACTTATAGCGAGGGAGCGCGTCATTTCAGACTTCCGACTCTACTGTAACTCAAAATTTTGGAGATTATAAAGCTGTCAATTGAAAGTGAAGAAATTAATGAAAATGAAATGATAAACGAATAGATTAATTGTGGTAAAATTACCTGTGGCGAATCCATTAAAAGTGGAGCAGTAAGATCAGCTTCCTCATCGCTTTCAGGAAATACTGGACTATCATTCAGTACTGTTGTCAACATATTGACAGTAGAGACAGTTACTAAAAGTAAAAATGCTGTCTCAACTAGAGAACACTTGTTCACTGGTTGACAGTTTAGTATACTAGAACCAAGTGGCAATAATATAGCAGCTCTGGCACAGTCAACCATAGCTTGATGAAACAATAGCCCCTGTGACCACCTGGAACCCAGACAATACGACAAACTGTTTATATCTAGTGAGTTTCTACACCGCAAACGTGTTAGAGGGGAGGTGTCTACTTCATTCTATCCGAGACAAGCTCCAGGGAATTCCTCCATTAGTCCACTTGGTTTTGTTTTTCTCTTCTTCTCATTCTGTCCCTTCACAGACAGATTGGCAATTGCATGTTTGGGAGATACGTTTGCTAATGGCTAGTCCAATCGTTTTTAATCTTCTGAGGCTCCCGCAATCTCACTTTTTGCGTTCCATTCGTTTCTATCTATTTTTCATTATTTTTTGACCCTAATGTAGCTTGGAAATATTCAAGTTTTATCTGCATTTGGGATTTTATAACTGAAGCTGTATTTTATAACGATTTACTTGTCAAGTGAATCCTCTATCATAATTAATCAAAGGAATGTAGTATCTCATCAAGTGTTCGCTGAGAAGTTAAGAGGTAAATTTTTCATAGCCCGCTCAATTTCATCGGCTTGCAGTTTTCCCTCATTTAATAAATGATACAAAGAATAGTATATTTCTCAGTATCGGTATTTTTATATCTAAGACCCTTAAGATAATCTTAAATACGTAGCGTTTAATGTTCATAAACTGTATAAAAAGTTGTAGGTACCTTGCGTTCATTTTCTTGTTTTTTTTGGCACGAGAAAGAAAATGAGATAGGTATTTCCTTCAAATAGTTGATGAAGTACCTAATTAAATGTGGAGAAGAAGTAAAGTTGGCTCAGATGCTTAAGAGTTGGCTTAGCTATCTCGGTTTCAGGTTTTTAGAGTCGAACATGAGAGAGACAGAGAGAAAAACAACTGAAAAAGGTCAAACTCTGGGTGATAGTGCACATTTTGCAAAACAACATGAGTCAGTATGTCATGTCTACGTGATTATAGGAGGGGCAATGAATTCTTGTTCATGTGGAAGAGAATAGTTAAAGGGAATTGGTAGGAGATGACGCTTAATCTTCAGAAGGACGAGTATGCATGGATTTGTGAGGCATCAAGTGGCTTTGGCTTGCGCATGACGCTACTCTAAGTCCTCTGCATCATGTCAGACATCCTGTCACACCTGTCTACTGTCGTTAACGTTTTGTGGTTACGTGTGCGGTGATATCCAGATAAATATATCACAGGATGTACCGTTAGAAAAGCACAATGCTGATTTTTTTTCCTATTCTGCTAACATTATCGATAATTAAGAGCGACAGTCGTATTATTATGAATGATCGAAAAAGAAGAGATGGTTGAATGAATGAAGAATGGCTGTTATCTGTGTTTTCGAACCTTCTCAGATGTCGTTTGGCTAGGATGAGAATCATCAGGATGATATTGGCGCCCATACCCAATGCACCGAGGCTGAATATTACAGTTGCTTCCGTAACACCACCAGGATGACACTGGAACACTTTTGTTGCATTTGATGTTACATTGCCAGACGCACCGATGCCAAAGCGTAGGTTTGCTCCGATCATCGCAACAGCGGAACCTGAAATCAATCAGGCTGTGTTAAAAAATGTTGTCTTGAATGATTCATCAATGTTTTTAAGGATCTAACTCTTTCTTAGTTCGGCTTGGGATCTTCAAGGTTCATTTGTGCAGGCGAATAATTATTCTTGAATAAAACAATTTCGATACTCTTGAATTAATAAAATTCTTCTTGGGAGGTAGCAACGCATTACGATATGAATTTCTGCGGTGAAAACTCCAACTTTCTACAATTTAATCGAGAAATCATTACTAAAGTTATGAAAAGGGTTAATCCGTCAAATCTCAAAGAGTTCCATTAGTCTATCCATTCCTCAATGATACAATTTCCCATGAAATATTTCGGAATGTCAATGGGTTAATTAATTAGTCTGAGAGAATCCGTGGTTCCAGATAAAGCCAAATATAATTTTAAATTGACATTATTAATACATTACTTTCTTGAAATCTCAATATAGTGTATTTTTGTATCAAAAAAATTAAGATTTCGATTTGGGGGGGGGGGGGGG
>JABSMS010062758.1:0-21552 GCA_018902275.1 Aleiodes sp. PSUC_FEM 10030003
ATACAAATTTTTGTCATCGCTTTTATATATTGTTTATGTTGTTTTAAAATTCTTATTATATTTGTGATAAAGACAGATCATATCTGGATATAACTGGTGTATACAGTGAGTAGGGGAGAGGGGGGCACCTTTGAACACTTCTCGCTTTTCTAATAATTAATTTTACCATAATGAAATAGTTCATCATTAATATTTTTTATCCCGAATCAATACTTTGGATATTTAACCTTCAGAATACACCTTTGTTAATCGAAAAGAACAATAAATGACAATTATATTGTCAATTAAAAAAAAATCATTTTGGTCAAAGGTGCCCCCCTCTCCCCTACATTTTACGAAGTTCGCAATTTCGATCAATTGCACGTTAGCATTACATTTATTTCTATGCATTGAAGATCCAATTTCAATATTCGAAATATATCCCATTATCCATCCGAGATATGAATTTTGAGCTATAAAATTTTTATAACCCAATTATAATACATACATATAAGTGATATACTCCGAGATATTCCATTTATATGAGACTTTTCCGTGGGGGACCTCTTACCAAAAAGTATCACAAGCCATAACCTCATTTTGTACCCATAAATATTATAACAAGAACGTTGTCTAGAACTGCTTTAATAACCCACTTCTCGGAAACATATATTAAACTGAAATCCACTCTTGGAAATCGTCATTGTTCAACCCAGTACTTAATTAAGACATCAGCACCTGGTCGTAACCTTTTCTCACGTCGAAGTTTCACACAGTCAGTAGAGTAAAGCATGTGGTATAGATAGAAAGCGCAACGTTACCTTTTCCTCGGATATTATCAAAGTTTCACTCAACGGGTGGCAAAACTCACGATAGTTTCAGTATGCAAGTGCCATTGGCGTTGCCACCCAACGGAACAATAAAAATACGACGTGAGAATAAATGCCTTTTTCCATTGTCGTGAATACCAGAAAATCCTCTGAACCCGAAAAGCCCTCGAACTTGCCATCCTCTTTCTCTCTCACTCATACTCCTTCATCTCTTCATTTCTCCGTGGTTCGCCTCGTTTGACCTTTCATTCGCTCTCCCACCACCGCTTTTTTTTGCAGCGTTTTTCTTCATAATACGACAAGTAAAGAAATGAATGTACCAATGCGATAAAGTCCTCGCCATGCAAACCACCGACGCGATCGCTTTTATAAATTAATACACATTATTCTCACCAGTTTGTTTTCGTGTATTTTTCTGCAGTAAACTGCACGCTAGGGATTATGCACAATGAGAGAATGAGAAAGCAGAGGGAAAGGGCGGAGGGAAGAAGATGAAGGCCTCTTATCTTGCAAATTGTGTAATAACTGTCCCTGGCTGGTCATTTTTTTTACTGTTTTGAAAATGTACTTTTGTTCAGACAATAGCAGTAACTGTTGTACGCTAATGTTGAACGACCTTGTGTACTGGCTTTCTCACTATTTCCCAAGCGATTCACCAATGTGGCCACCTAGAGGAGCATGACGCCAAACTGGAGCGCCATCTGGATGCATTATACACTGATGTAATATTGTGGAGTGGTTATTAAATGCTGGAATAGGCTTTATCTGATTGACGAAACTTTGAGGTTTAACATTTGCGAAATCGTTTTATTTTATTTTGCAAGTTTTCAGAGATCGTTTCGAATTTAGTTACAGTGAGTTGCGCTGGGAAAAGTCGTTTAAATATTTTTAGGGTTAGCGTAGAAGTGAAATTGAGTGTTTTCTCTGATTAGTGCGCGAATTCTTTCATTTTCAATCATGAATACCTTAACTTCGGCAATCTATCGATTTTTAAAAATTCCAGTAGCAAAAAAGCATCAAATTAATGAAGCATAAGAAGACTTTTCAATTGCGTGAACAAATAAATTGAATGGTTTCTGAGTTTTTGTACATTCATTGCACGTAAAATCAACAGAATATGAGAAAACTCATTAGGAAATTTCAATTCAATTGTGAAAATAAAAAACAGAAAAGCTGCTGTCTGTAACATTTCAAAAACTCATCTTCTCAACAATGCCTGTTAAAAAAAAGTACAATGATCTCTAACAAAACATATTTTCTCCATTTTTCCCATTTAATTAGTGTTTGCTTAAGGGGATTTGTCGAAGTGGATTATAATCCAGCTTAATGGCGACACGCTGTATGAGTCACATTGAAGAATTGTTTGACATAACCCAACATTTACAAATATTAACGCATACACACACACACATTGAAGAAAAATGGTAAAGTACATTGTGGGTAAGGTACGTTGTGTTGTGTATTATAATCCCAAAAGCACCCACGGAATACTATAGACACAGTCAAGCCCAGTGAAGTAATTGCATGTTTTAAAATCCTCTACGTAGTTCAGTGACGACTACACAACTATAGAGAAACTCGAGATGCCAAACAAAAACTACGTCGTCTCATTATGCTCACTGTGATAATGAGCGCCGGCCCTTGAGAGTATACCCCGCGTGTTTTGTTACATATCTTGATATTTATAGTATATAT
The DNA here is from genome assembly GCA_018902275.1 of Aleiodes sp. PSUC_FEM 10030003. Classification (NCBI taxonomy): domain Eukaryota; kingdom Metazoa; phylum Arthropoda; class Insecta; order Hymenoptera; family Braconidae; genus Aleiodes; species Aleiodes sp. PSUC_FEM 10030003. The sequence goes on from JABSMS010062758.1 coordinate 2,505, forward strand.
ATAGATATTTACGTTGAAAGAGAGGTGAATGCGTCGGGAATATTTTTCATTTTCATCCGTCAAACTTCCGAGTTCTCGGGAAAGCAAAAAACCCTTTTTTCCATCACACTTTCTGACACTGAGGTTATTCATTTCTCTTGGGTTATCTTTCATTCTCGTTTCTATGAGAACGTTTGTCCTAATGATTTTTCATGTAATCGTGCGAAATTTAATAAACAGAACTAAATTTCCATCGACTTAAATTTCAAAGGAAAACATGAAGATTAATATTGAAGCTGTAATAAAACTTTCAATTCTATTGAAAACACTAAGGTTCCACTGAAATCTCCATGCTATTAAAAAGAATGGGATATTCTCTTAAACCTTCAATATTTCCGTTAAAATAATCATTTTTATTCGTCAAGCTTCCGAGTTGTCGGGGAAAAAAAAAACTTTTTTCCGTCACACTTCCTCACACTGAGGTTATTCATTGCTTTTGGGTTATCGTTCATTCTCGTTTTTGGGAGAACGTTTGTTCTAATGATATTCCGTTTAATCGTGCAAACTTCAATGAACAGAACTAAATTTCCATCGATGTAGACCATTTTTAGAAAAGTTCACTACGATTTTGTAAATTTCCCATAAAGACACGTATTGAACGACGGTTTTTGAGAAAATCATAACTTTTTCATATTGCTCTTGAAAATTTCCAAATTTTGCACACAGGTCCCTGATGAATTAAAGAACCTTGGAACAAAATTCAATCGAATTCTTATATTTTTTCATTCTTCGACAATGTCAGCAGAACATCCTTAAATAGAATCGGAATATTCCCTTAAAACATCAATATTTCCGTGAAAAGAATCTTCTCTATACAAACGAAATTTCAAACTTCCAAATTACCAAACAACATTTGAATAACCTGATCTCCGTAATAAATCAACATTAATTAAATTAGCAATAATTTGAAATACTTTAATCAGTGTTAACCAATCCAACTGTTAGCTGCAACAGTCAGTTAACTCCGCCAAAGAATGAATTGCGGTTTTCCTTTTGTTAAATAGAAGCTTAATTATACAGTTAAGGTGGATAGTAGTCTGCAAAGCAAATCAGGGCTGCCGAAGACAGGTAACTCCAGTTGAGCCCCGGGACCAATCCCCCTTGCATATATTGTCAAGCGCTTCCAAGGGATTACTGAGTTTCACTTCCTAGCCAAAACGCGCGGCACCCCCCCCCCCCCTTCCCAACCTCTCTCGGCCCCCTGACATTTTGGCTTCCTCTATATCTGCCTCTGTTCATTTAACTGCGTATCTCAGCTCATTCTGTCTCTCTCACACCTATTTCCCTTAGTAACTATTAACTGCATCTAATTACAAGGTCCGATGCAAACGCAGATGTCTTAATTAATGGACGGAAAGATTTACGCACAGATGCACGAGAGTTTGCGGAATGTTCAGTGGATGAATCGGCGACACGTTACTTTAATATAAACAATGGTAACAGAAATTAGAAACGAAAATAAACAACGTGACCGACATTAAAATAAAAATAAGATTGGTTTAAAGTGATATATTTTGAATCGAATTTACGAAATATTAGGAAAGTTTGCAGTGCGTGAGGAAAAAGAAGTCATTGAGATTTAGAAAAAGCATTGTTTTTTCTTGTCATCGTGGCTTTTTCTAGTGTTTTTTCCAAACTAGGTTCAAGAGCAAACTGAAAATTTGACGCAAGTGGTATTGAATATTGAAGAACAACATATTAATTCTTCAGAATTTTTTTAATAAGACCCATTTCCAGTCCAACCTCCTCGAGGACGTTCCGTGAAAAATCCCTTTTCTTACAATATTTTTCAATTTTTTCATACAGATACTTTCAAGTATCCTTTGTACGGAGAATTTTTTCAAATAGTCCTTGCGGTACTAAATTCCGAAATATTAGCAATTGAAAATCGTACATTCAGCATGTATTCCCTATCCTGACCGAAGGTAGAGTGAGAATTTAATTGAATAACAACAAACTTTAAGACTTATTCATAAAAATGAATACCACTCGTTTATGTTATTTAAAAAAAATATTTGTTATATCTTCAATTAATGATTCTCAGTTGTTGAAAATAACGTAAGGACTATTAAAAAAAAATTCTACGTATAAAGGACACTTAAAAGTATGTGTATTAAGAAATTGAAAGAGAATTTAAGGAAAGTGATTTTTTACGGAACATCCTTAACCCCTAATTTCCACATTTGATACCCATTTTTTTCACAAAAAATTCATTTTTCCTTCTTTTCAACGACACTCACTCACTAGAAACTTTATCAATGTTTTATAAACTCGATTGAAAAAATATAATCGAAGCAAACTCATTTTTATTTTGAAGTCCGTCACCGATTGTTTATTTTGGTTTCTGAGATGTATGCTACGTTTGAGCAATACTTTTTGCAGTAGTGAAAAAAGTTATTTTCTGGAAAAGACCGGAAGTTCCTAAATTACCCAAATTAATTTATAAGAACATTCCTTCAATCGGACACATTCATTGAATTACGTTCTAACCCAATTTTGGAGAGTACTCTCAATTAATAAATGATTAATAATCATAAATTACTGGTAACATACAAGTGAAGTCTTCTTCATCCATCTCAACGCGGCGTTAATTACATAATTAAGATAAATTATCCAAGCCTCCCCGCTCTCCTTCGCAGAAACTCAAGAAGATTGTTTCTGAAATTGAAGTACTCTTGATGAATATCCTCCGAGGCACGAAATAATTGAATAATTTTATATTAACACTTGAATTTCTATAATTATCACTTGAACATTTATATCACACAATACTCGAAAGAATTCTCGAGCAAAGAAGACAAAGAAGACGAAGAAAAAGTAAGTAAGAAAGTAGAGAAAAAAAAATAAAAAACAAAAAAAAATAAAAGACAATAATAGAGGTTCTTCTCAGCGTACTTTTTCGCTGGAGTACTGCTGTAAGAGTCGTCGAGTCCTCGTACAAAGTGAGAAAGATAGAAACGTTGAATAAAGAGGAGCTGGGGTAACGGCATGGAGGAAGGAGGGGGAGGTGGGTGAGATCGAGGGAGACATGGAACAACGTACAAACAATTCTAGCGGAATAAAAAAGTTTGCCGCTCAATTTATCGCCTAAGTAGCATCGTTTAAGAAAGTTGGGAATAGGGGCCGAGGTTGGGGAAAATAGAATCGTACACCTCTCGTGAAATCTATCTCGCTCCTAATTTTTATTCTCATTTTATTTGCATTTTCTGATAAAGTATTTCAAGATAAGTGAAACAAAACATTGAAATATTTGCGGAGATTATCAGACAATTGTGATAAATATGATATTGACTGAGGAAAAAAAGTAGAGAAAAAGTTTTTTTTTTTTTTTTAAGAAAAAGAATTGTAATGGAAAAATTGAGAGTTTAACTTTTGTAAGTTGCAGAAGAAGAGAAGCATTCTGCATTGCGAGTCTTTAATCCAGTACACTAAACACAGTAATACTCTATCTGAGAATAGAGAATTACCAAAAGCGGATCCTGCATGAAATGCGCACGGGATTATTATTAATCTGAATCTGGAATCATCTCGAAGTTTATTCAAAATTTAGTAACATTGAGCAGCTTGTAATAATCCATTGTTCGAAACCATTACGAAATTTCTCGAAAATTAGTAAAGTCCATCAATGGTTTTGCTTTGAGTTCACCAAACAAGCATTCAATAATGCATGTGGCGGACGAGATTAATTAGAGACAGCCGCAAGTTAAACCAAGTAGGTGAACGAAATTTAAATTGCATTGATTCACATACAATGAAGGCCATTAATAGTTTAGATTATTTTGATCTATCAAAAGATATCTATCAAGCTGACTAGAAGATCCGATTCGAAATAAGTTTGTAATTGAAATCTTCCATTCAACTGAACGACTTTATGACTATCTTGAAGTTCATTCCTAAATCTTTAACCGCAAAGAAATTCAATTTCTAAAAAGTTACGGGAAATTTTGGGTAATGGATGTATCTTGAATGAATATCTCTTTGGGATGTTGAAATTGTTTTTCATCCCTTTCTATACACCGTTTGATTCATCCTGAAGATAATGATAGATACGAACATCTATTCATTTTCAAACTGTGTGTAATGAGCCTTGGGTAATAGCTATCAATGAAGCTGATCTGTAATTTAAAGGGAACATCATTTAGATAATGAGAGATTGGTGAAAAGTTTCGCCGATGGTAATTCAACTCTGGTGAATTTGGATAATTGAATGTGGTGGAGAATTTTGGAGGTGAAGCTTTAACAAATCATTTCGACTGAATTATCAAATGTTGTGGCTTCAGGAGGATTTCATGATGCCTGAAGACATTTCGTGGGAGGCCGGAAAAGCAATGCAAATCTCCAGAAATTAGTGCGTTAGAATTTACGCACATAATACACAGATCTTGGACAGATTTGACGTGGATTTATGACGACCTTGGCTCAGACAATCCACGGGTAGTTCTGTCAGGCTTGACGTGGGTATTCTACTCGGAATTTTGATATGTCAAGTTCACATAGGTTAACACAGATGTGAAGTGAGACTGCGAGAAGTGGGGAAAATTATAAGCAACGAGATATTTATCATGTTTTAAAGAATGAGTCATACGAAATGAAACATTTTTCGTGATAATGAGATATTTTTCATCCCCTGAATTGGCAGAAGACAAATTTCAGGAGTATGGACAGTATCTGCGTTGAAACAGGGAAATATGAACCGTTTTCTGCGTTTCCCGTATGAAAAAATTATATCGTCGTTCTAGAATCAAAAGGGCGTGAGTGCCATTTTTTAAAAATCTACAAAAATTGAATCTCCACTTTTTCCATAAGAATACTAACTAACGCCTTTTTATTATTGAGCGAGAAAAAATGGCACTTACGCCCTTTTGATTCTAGAGCGACTACGATAGCGCTACGATAGTCTCTAACGGTTGGGAAAAAAATTATTAGAATCAATTCACATAGGATTTTGTTGATATTATCTATTTATTTCCAATCCTATTTTATTTAGTCATGAAAAGAGGAATTTTTCAATCAACAGAAACTTATTATTCTAATTACGCAGCCGCTTCAATCAACCCGGGCGACAAGCTTCTAAAATTACCGCAAGTAGAGCGCTCTATTAGCGTTATCATTAATACTCGTACAATCAGTGAAGTGATTTGAATTCAGTAAATTGATCATAAATCCAATTAATGAACTGATTAATCGAAGTGTCAACTGCTGAGAAATAAATTTCATAATCAACTCGAATATATTGATTCACTTCGAAAAATGAAACATCTCATCTGTAACCCACATTTCATCGAGTAACCTGTCGGTATGTTCATAAAATTTTCTCAATTTCCCTCATCAATAAAATTGGAAAACACAATGAAAATTCATTTTCAATATTGAATTTATCGAATTGTCAAGAAAAAAAATTCTCTTTGAACTCGACGTTTAGTCCCTCGACATAAACATGAATTAATAAACCACTGACTTTTACGGTGCAATGCAAACAGCCTTGGCATTCAAATATTTACGCATCCTAGTTATTTTATAAGTTATTTCTCATCCTCATTATTGACATAAACACAGAGTGGGAGTCTCAGATCTTCACAAAGAAGCTTCGATGCACGGTGAAGACTTTTTCGTCTTTTATTCTCTCTGTATTACTATTAAAATCCGTTTATTCTGCAAAATAGAGAGATGAAAAATTCCCGATTAATTCATCGTAGCATCGTTTCACTCTTTATTCGTTTGATACTTTATGAGGCATTGAAAATTTACACAGTAGTCGAAAAAAAATATTGAAAATTTACTCCCACGTAAAACTTTTCAATACAACCAACAGCGTTGTTATCGATTCAAATTGTGTTTCAACATTTACGATCTATTCGTTTTCACGCTGACTTGTTTTACTGTTCACCAAGTTTTATATCATGCCATATACAAACAGTCCTCTCTTCCTTGCCTATTGTGAAAAGCCATGAGACATCTTGTGGGTTAGAGTGAGTGAAGAGGACCCAGGAGCACTTTAACGACCTGCAACATGTCTGATGCTACCCAGTGGCCTCTCTCTCTTCTTCTCTCTCTTTCTCGTCTACCGCATGCTTGAGAGAACTCATGTTAGCCAGCACAATGCTATCTCAACTTGCAGTGTACTCTACTGGCACTAAAAATATTTTTCACAAAACGATTACAATAAGTGAACAAACGTTATCAATTTTATCGGTTCCTCTGTGTTGTTGAATTTTTAGATTCTGTTAAAATTATGAAAATGAGGGAATTCAGGGGTGATTGTAGGAAATGAGAATTTTACACTGTTGTACAATTTTTGGGGCCTTACCCTAGTGAAAAATTTCAAGGCGCTGGAATAGACCATGATTTCATGCCTCGATTACAATCACAAAATATATCCTTCGTATAAAAAGATATATTTGTTAGTAGATCCATTCTTATATAAATCCATACATCGATTTTCACCGATTTTTCATAATCTTAAATATATTAATGATATAAAATTATTTGTACTCATTGCTATAGAAATGAATGTATGAATCAATCATGTAAGAGTGGAAATATATTTCGAAGTATATAAAAGAAACTCATACCCATGGGGAACTTTGGAAAATATTTCTTTTTAAATATTTGTAAGATTCCTCAGAACTTTATTTTCTTCTTCCTTGATAAGATCTCTTCTTCATCAGAATGAATCCAATAATTACAATGAAAATGACTAATTGCATTCTTCAATTTCCTGACATTCATCGCTCCCTATCAATTATTTCTTCACAATTTTTCCTTCGATCAAAGGCAACGAAAGTTGCCAATGGAATAACTTAATTGTCTCTATTTTCGTCTACGGACAGAAGTGAAGGGGAATAAGTATTGAAAAAAAGAGGATTGAGTTGAAAAAAAATAAATCACTGGTATGAAAGGACAGGCAAGGCTCCCATTGGAATTCGTAATGGAATCGTAGAAGTCACTGAAGTTGAAAGAACGAAGATAAGTGAATTTAGAGCGCAGCAATTCATTTTCCTTGAATAAATTGTCTAGGGATATATGTATAATCTAATTCATCTGCATTTTGAATTTCAAAAAGGAGTAACGAGATTTAAGTTTGCACCTAAAAACATGTAAATTAGTAGAGATCCCGCAACAAGATTCGTTCTTTAATTACAAGGAAAATTAAATGATTGAAGAGATAAGGACGGATCGGGTAAATTCAGAGGTAATGCTCTGAGGATAAAACGAATAGGAATTGAAAAAATAGTTTATAGATGCAATGAAATTCTTACTGTGATGGAAGTTATTCTTTATTTTTTTTTTGTTCCTCGATAAAAAAGATCATTTTAATAAAAATAAATGCAGTCCGAACTTGTTATAAGTGCGAGTGTGGTGGCGGGGAAACGGACCTGAATCGTGTCGTCGCCGTAGAATCAGAAGGGCGTAATTTGCCATTTTTTGAAAAACTACAAAAATCGAATCTACTCATTTTTTGATAAGAATACTAACTTACGCCCTTCCATTGTTCCCCGCAAAAAATGGCACTTACGCCCTTTTGATTCTACGGCGACGATGTAATATGACAATGCCCAATTTTAGACGGTCAGAGAATTTTGTTATTGAAGAAATTAGAAAAATATGATTATGCGCCGTTCAGAGTACAGATGTTCTTGGTTAAGGCAACGACAGATGCCTTAAAACATATATTTAAGTTTATGGAACACTGTAAAATTAAAGTGTAAATCGTTTCATATGTGTAATTTATTCGTCTATTTTCTTTCTTTATGTATATAAATCAAGAAGACTTCAAATTTATTTCTATCATTAGAAGTCTCAGAAAATATGAAATTCCATAAACGAAATATTTTCATTCTAAATGAAACCTTCAATCAAATCAAAACCTCCGGCATATTAATTTTCATTCGAAAAAAATTGAATTGAGCATTCAATAATATAGTTCAATGATAGTTTTAGGCATGAAAAAATGTCAGTATTTCGTGGAATCAACCATGAAAATTTCTCTCAGTGCATCAAGCTTCGGTCCCTGTTAACAATCTTTCATTACCGAATTTGAAACTTCCAGCATTACACAACGGAAAATACATTTCAAACTTCGAGCCGAGAGAAAGATCATATGGCTTGAAGGGATACATTGCTTACACCAAGCAAATAACTCTATTCCAACAAAGGATTGTCGTTAAACAAATGTATTCATCAGAAATGAGAGAGTTTTGCTATCTGATGAAAATTTCCATTTCTATATTCCGCGTTTATAAATTTTCATGAACTTTATAATGATACTGCTAATACAACCACTAACCATCTAGTGAATTCACTCCCCCCCCCCCCCCCCCTCCTTACCACTCAGCTATTCTGTTGATCACAGTGGGTTTGTTAGTCTGTCAAACACTGTTGATGCGGTTCGAGCCCATAACAAGATTGGTGATAATGGGGAGACGTGGATCGATGGATTTACCTAGATTTTATGGTGTACCTAATACCATAGGATATCAACGGCCCTTGGGTTGACCCTAAGGGCTTTCCCTAGTTCACCAACTCGAGGCGAAGGTAAACAGATTCGTTCGGGTCACAAATGAATCCCTGAGAATTTAAGGGAAAACCACACGAGAAGCCATTACGAAGTATTCCATTCAATCTCCAATTTAATTTCATTGAATTGATCTTTTTAAATGAACGATTTTTTTCCTCTCTGTCGACAGAAAAATTCAATTATCTGAGAACCTCAGAATTGGGTCAGCATGAGAATGGTGGCATTTGAAAGTCAGAGAAAATTTCCGTCTGAAATGCTGTAATGAAGTTATTTTTGGTTCTTTGGGGTGAGAATTATCGAGGGATGAATGAATCTTGTATTATTTCCGTTTGAGTCATGATCCTAAATCCACTTGTCAACAATTTAGATAATTCCAAAATCTCTCGCTGGTCCAACAGACTACTACAACAATTAGCAACGAAATTATTCCAAACAGAAACTATATCGCTTCATCCCGAGAATTATCCCAGAAAATTTACGTCTTGGAGCATTTGAAATCGGAAATTTTCCTAGCTCTCGAATGACACTATTTTCATGGCTCTGCCATTACTCCTTCACAAACATATTCGTGAAAATATAGTGAAAACGCTCGGAAGAATTGAATGAAAGTTAAACTCCTATTTGCCCCTCTATCCTTCAACATCTCGCACCAAAATATTTGTCATTCTCAATGCATCCCATCATTCTATATCCACAGTTCCGTTCTCCCCTTCAGAGAAAAAGGAAAATCCGTCATCGTTGTGTATTCACATTTCATTTTGCCTGAGCCAACAAATCCGTTTACTTCACTTTAGCCCACACTGTTTGACAACAGTATAACCAGAAGCTGAAAAAAAGAAATCCAGATGCATTTTTGGTTTGGTTATGCGTCTTGGTGTCACGTCAGTTGGCTTTTCAAGGTCCAAAGTTATATATAACTTGTTCACCCATTTCTAACGTGTGCAATCATGCCCGGCTCTCTATTTTCTCGTTTTCTTTTTGGTACTTTTTTTTCTGCGAATCACATTTTTCAGGATATTCTAAGAATGTGTACCGTCGAAATGTTTTTTATCCTTACTTTTCGGGGATATCTTGGTGAAAAAAAGAAGTAGGTAACGGTGGATGGTTTCGTTGAAGTGCTGACGGAATTTTCGTCGAAAACCACTTGAAAAAAATCCTGTTTCACTCCAATAAACCTTGAGAAACAAGTTCGCTCGAATTTTACTGCTAACGAAAAAAGGTAACAAATGACTGGAGCGCTATCGAGTGACGCCATGACTACAAAATGAAGTGGACTTCATCCGGTTACACTGTTGATTACGACTTCAATAATTATACTGAATTTAATGAATAGAAGAACCGTCACGTGTAACTTCGTATTTTCAAATGGTTTTAAAATAATTGAAATTGCCGAGAAAAATGATTCGTGATGAATAATTGAGAAAAATGCCCGGGTAAAAAAAATGAGGAACTGAGTGATCACTTGGAGATTACCAAATGCTCACCTGGGAGTTTCTGAGTGATCACCAAAGAATCTTCAAATTATCTCCCATTCATCACTATTATGGGACTAATACTAACTTTTGGCGAACTTCAAAGAAATTTTTTCCCACAAAGTATCGTCATTAATGGGAGACCATATGGAGATTCCCAGTGATTACTCCGAAATCGATGAATCAAGTAATTAATTCAATTAATTACTTGATTCATCGATTGCTTAAAAAGAGAATTAATCAATTAATTTAATGCGCGGTAGCGCGCATGTTTACCCTAGTTGATAAATAAACTTTTGACTGTAAACGCGTTTGAAAATTTTATTATGGTTTCATTTTGCACTTATCTGCAGATGCAAAAAAAATTATCAAATTCTGTGTAGATTTTCAATTCATTTTGCAACTTTTGAACAAATCTGCAAATCACTTTCAAATTTTGCAGTAATTCTTTTTTATGATTATAGAAATTAACGTTAAATTTTCATCAATTTCTCTGTAGATTAGGAATACCGACAGAAACACCTTAAAGGTTGAATTAAGCCTTCTTTCTCTTGGTGCACTCGATTATCCCTCGCGAATGACTCTATCATTATTTCCAAAATGAATCTCAAAAAATAATTAGTATTGTTTCATCGATAATGAAACTCTCCCTTCACACCCCCATAACAGTACTTTGATGCGTAAATTATTCATCAGATTGGTAGAGAATGAGTTTTCTCTAAAATTCAAATTTCGATTATCCGCAACAAAGAGAACAAATAAACGAATGTGATATTCATTTTAAAAATTCATTCCTTCAAATAATACAAAGAATAATTCACCAGGATTACATTTCACGGTATCATTACCATCTGAAATTACCTTGGAAATTTGAATGTCCAAATTTTCACGCTCAATCCCATTCAAATCACCATTAAAATTCGAATATTCTTGAAAATGAAATTCCTCAAAAAAATCCCATCATATTCCGTCATTTACATAAAATAATTGCATTTTTTTCTTTACACGATTAAAAAAATTCGTTTCGGATGCAATTTAAAAAAATGACAAAAAAAGGTTAAATGACCGAACGAATGTAATAAAGTTTTCACAGTTAAACTTAATTGGTAAATGGATAGTTGAATGCAGAGTCTCTCGAAGTTTTGGTTGGACGAAGTATAGGGCAGATGGGTTGTAAGTGAGCTGGTTTGGTCGGAAGCCACACATAAGTCCCGAACAAGAACGATAAAATCATACAATTACGAAATATCGTAAAATGGAGGCCATTAAACGCTCTCAGAACGGCTTGCTTCATAGAATTCTTTTTGTTAAGAATAAAATACTTGCATGAGAATTGATGGAAGCTGAAGGAATAGAATTGTGGAATGATGGAGAGGAAAAAAAGGAAAAGTTTTCTTCCAAGTGGTTGTAGATGTCACTTTGGAATTACTCCTGGGGTTATAAGTATATATTATCTCGAATTCTATTCTCAAGTGGTACATTACGATGGAACAAACCAATTTCCCGTTAATGACGCGGAAGGAAAATGAAATTTACGGAAAATTCAGTTTGATTTGCGAGCCCTGGTAGTCAATGGATTATTATAAATCTGATAATTCAATTGAATAGCTTGAATGGGGAAATAAAAGAAATTTCAATTTTAGATAAGTCGGTGTATTACATCTGCAGTTGTTTGTAAATATGGGGGGAATGAGTGGCTTTGTCCCCGCGGAAGAGGTCTATGAGAATTATATCGTCGCCGTAGAGTCGAAAGGGCTTAAGTGCCATTTTTTAAAAATCTAGAGAAATTCAATCCACATTAATTTTTCTATAAGAATGCTAACTTACGCCCTTTTGATTCACTTTCAAATTCTGCAGTAATTTTTTTTTTATAATCACAGAAATCAACGTTGAATTTTCATCAATTTCTCTGCAGACTAGAAATACCGACATCTTAAATTCACACTTCTTTTTACAGTGTTCTCTCTTCCTATTGTCTCAATTCGCAACGTCCAATAAAAATCATAAAGGATACTAAGAATGTTATTCCATCGAAATCTCAAATCCCTCTAACTCACTTGACAAGTCTAGAACGAAAGAACGAAAGTCACCTTGCACTTCAAACGACACAAGCTGAACTCTCAAACACTTTTCCAAACACCCTAGCATTTGCAGTATGGTATTTGCTCCGTCTATTTTTCTCACTTTTTAGATGCATAACCTTGGTAACGCCCTCACTCAGCTAAAAATATTTTAACTTTAAAGATCTTTAAAAAAAGGAAGGAAAAAAAACATTACCCTCCTTTTTTTCTCCGATTCTTCTTGTTTTTCTTTTTGCAACGTCATCCCCCTTAGTAGGAGGGGGGGTAGGAAGGGGGAGGATCTCCAACCACGCGCTTGCCTCTTTTTCATGGAATGAACGAACCCAGTACGTTTATTCAAAGAGATTCGTAAAAGAGAATTCTCGTACAGTGAAATTTGTTTTTTTTCTTTCTTTCTTTCCTCTTCTTCTACTCTTCTCTATTTTTCAGATAAAAAAGGGGAGAAGAGAGGAAAAAAATCTATGGTACGTATATATCTTCTCTGCAATTTCTTATCTACTTATCAAACTCAAACACGTGCAAATGGATAAACTTGAGTTGTCTTTTTTTTTACATTCGATGCTTCAAAGATCTAAGTTAATTTATGATGATTGCTTTGAGGATTATTCGGATAATTTTTCAGAGGATTTTTCTTTTTCACTAAAAGAGAAATAATAATAAGTCTCGTTCACTCTAAAGAAAATTAAGTTATGAGATTAGCGTTATCTCGAGTAATTATTACGATAAATAATTTCTTGGAAAATAAATGAAGTATTGAATTTTGTAGCATCAAAGAAAAATTAATTTTAAAGAATGACGAAAAATTTTAACAAGAAATTCATGGAAATTGCATGAATATTTTCATTTCTGTGGAAATTTTAGAAGCTAAATAAAAATAGATGAAAAAAAATTCAATATTTTCTAAACCGATGGAATTGAAAGGATGGAGTTTTTCACACAAAGTGAAATTTACGGGAGTGAGGTAACACGGGAGAATACGCGGAATTGTGAATTTACACTCGAGTGATTTTTGTACAACATAATAGAAGAATTTTTCGCAATGGTATATATATACCTAAAAGGTATATGTATACATTAGAGCCACTTCGTTACTTATTTGCTTGAATAAAATAGGGAAAAAACGTCGCGAGGCTAGTGAAAATTTGGGGACCCTATATTGGCTGATCTGCACACATTAAATTTATTTACTAGTCTGAAACTTCAAAATGGTGGAATTTCGATGGAAAGACGACTCATCTGTGAAATCGCTCGTATATATGATGAAACGATTGAAATTTCGAGTGGTTGGGGATGGGAGGAGAAGAGGTGGGTGGAAGGGAGGGGGAGAGGACAGTATAAAAGGACAGGAATTGAACGAACACTTGCAACTGCCGATCGGAAGCACGCTTGGACGATCATTTTGCTCGTTTATCACGTCTACCTATGTGGCATCGTGCTTGAAAACGTTAATAAAATAAAAAACCGTTTCATATCCTCCGCTTTTTTTTATTTATTTATTTATTTTCAACCAACCGACATACCCGCGATCGGATGGATATTGGAAAATCGTCAGTTTCAGTCATCGGTTCTCTCCAATTGTTTTTCATTTATTTATAAAATTTTTATCTGTCTTAAAAAATTTATGGGATAATTCGGAAAATTTGACTGGAAAAATGAATGCAATAGGAATATGTAAATTAAATTTCAAAACCACAATTTTAATTCTAGGTAGGACTTCCCAATTTTACTCATGCTATGATAAAAACCGATTAATCTTTTTTCCGTTAAAAAATCACGGAAAATCAATGTATTTATCGTCGATTATTATCGAAGTGCGTAATTTATCGGGGAAAACAATTATAATGTACTGTTCATTCATTAAATTTTTTTAACTTAACGAATAAAAAAAAAGTGGTAACGCTCTCTCCAATATCCGCAAAATTCAATAAATTTTTGAAACACACGCAAGCACCGAAATGATTTAAGCTTTTGTACCGTTTGCTGCACCAGTTACGTTCAATAACATCGATATAATCACATGATTATTCTCTAATTTATTGCGGGGATTATATCCGGGGCATGTCGATATGTCAAAATAGGAAATATGTCATTTATTTGCAGTGAGGAAAGGGAGACCTCACTCACCCCTCACTACTTCCACCCACCCTCCTTTGGTTAGATAGACTGATGAAGCCGCGAGGGTGTGTACCAGTTTGTACCCACCTGTCTTTTGTACCGTTATGCATCAAGATTTATCAGGCCGCATTATCAGTCCAATAAATGATTCGACAGTTTCAGAATTATTTCAGCATCACTGTTAAAAAATGTCTGAAATTTCTGCGTTAAATACCGGAAATTTTGAACAAATCATATTCCAACGTTGGGTTTAGGCGAATTCGAGTTTCAAGGATATTTCTCGATGAATTTGAAACGAATTTATTTGACGTATCCTCATTTTTAAGAATTTTATGTCACACTGTTAGAAAATTATTATTTGAAATTCATAAAAATATTGAAATATTTAACAAACTTCGGTTAACTTGAAATTTCGCGAAATTTATCTCTTGCAAATTCATTTGATATAAAAATATTCAAATGGGATTTTGAATTTCATCGCAAATTATCTGCCGAATTTTCAGGAAATTATGATTTCATTATTCAGTGACTGAATGAAATTTCAGGCTGTTCATGAAAACTCAAATCTCTCTTGCATTGAGTTTTTGAATAATAGAAAATCCCTGTTCATATATTATTCAATTTTTCATTCAATTTTACTACATTTGGATCCCAAAAATCATATCGTTCTTGAATTTCCCATAAAAAAATGACATATCAAGGATAACTTTGTCTTAACTAGGATTAAAATTGTGCTTTTGAAATTTAATGTTCATATTCATATTGAATTTTCATTTTTTTCTTCAACAGTGTAGATTCATTATCATATACCTCTTTCCCATATTAATTTCGAAACGCGCCTTCTTTCGACTCGAAAAAAAGCGAATCGGAATCGTCGAACTTGGAGGAATTAATTGAGTCAAAAGAACGCACGCCCCTCTTTCACTGAACATGGAAATTATTTCTAAAAATATCACTGATGGGAATAAGCCCCTTTGATACCAAGAGATATTATGATTGAGTAGAGCTGAAAATTCTTAGGAAGATTATTACAAAAATCCTCACCTTTTACGTTCAGAAAATCCGCCTTTTCTCTCTGCGATTGACGATTTCTATCGTTCATTGATAGGGAAAAAAATGGGAAAATTTTCGCGAGCATCAGAAAATCTATCCAAAGTATCAAGCTAGCTCACAAATGAATAAATCCTTTTCAAACAACCCGTTTTGCTAAAAATCCCTTTCTATAGAAAAGGAAAAGCCTTAACGAGAGAAAAATTTCAAATGAAAACAACAAAAGCGGGAGACATTTCATACATTTTTTCAGCCATTGGCACATACAAAACGTGTGAATGAATATTTCAATGAGGCCAGATAATTCACGGAGTAAAAAGATGTGAAAAATTCTACGGGAATTCATTTCATTCATTTATTCATTTGCGCAGGGAGTTTAGATGCCATTTCTCTACTCAAAGAGAATGAAGGAGAAAAAGAATTTACGTGAAATAAAGTAACGCAATAAAGAATATTCGAACAATGGTATATCATTGGATTGGATCCAGCAAGTACTCAGAGCAACTCAAGTTTCCTAAACTATAATTATTAAAGGTATGTAATTGCATTTACGTGAACTAACGTACAACTTTGTACACTGAGGAGTCGTAGTAGTACTCTACTGGTCTTCCTCTCATTCACGTAAATTTGACTTCTAAATTAAATGTCATCTTAGGAATAATTTGCATTGCTGTGAACAACAATTTCTCAAGAGAATCACTTGAATTTAGTCACTGGAAAGAATGGACGGAATGAAAATGAGTGAATAAGCGAAAGATTTGAGCTGATTTTTTCTTCCGTCAAAAATCTCGGAATGTTTTTTTTACGTTTTAATTCAGGAAAAAGGTGACGGCGGAACGGAATCGAAATAACCGTCATTATCGGTAAGACAAACTTCCTACGGGAAGCCTGCATTATCCATGAGAGAAGTATGATTCGGGCTTTGAGAAATGAAGTTTTTCATGAGCGGGGTGAGACGGACATTTCTGCCTCGGTCTCTCCGGCATTCAATTCATAGCGTATGTCCTCAAACAAGTGGAGGGTGACACAGTTAACTAATTTCGTATGCACTGCATTTGTTCCTTCAACTTTGGTTAAGCGTCCATGAACATGAAGTTTTTTTTTACGTTTGTTCGTATTAGATCTTTGATTATGCACATATATTTACAGGAAAACAATGAATACAAGTAAATAAAAATGTATAATAATACAATTAAAATACTTAGCCAAGTGTGACATGCAATATTTTTAGGTAAATGCGACTATTAATCGTAGAGTATTGATAGCGTCGCCCTAGAGTCAAAAGGGCGTATGCGCTATTTTTTAAAAATTTACAAAAAAAGAATCTGCACTCATTTTTTCATAACTATTCCAACTATTTTATAAGAGTCATTGTTTACGGATATTTATAAAGTTACTCAAAGAAAATCAGTTTCTTGAAATTACTCTTTGTCAATTCTTGATTCAAAGGAAGAAAATTCAAAAGGCAAAAAGTTACGTAACAAATCTTGAAGGGGGGGGGGGGGGGTGAGGAAAATGTTACGGTGCGTTATGATGAGGTGGGGAGGGTCTAGAAATTGAGATAACAACGTTCCGTAATATTTGAATGTTTTCTTACAATAAAATTGTGATCAAGATATTAATTGCATTTGTTAGTGATCGTTAATCACCCCCGATTGCCTCAGTCACTACATAGTGACTCTTTCCTTCGAATCTACTCGTTTCTGGAATATCGAAGGCCGCGTTACCACTAATAATTTTCATTAATTACGATTAATGTTCTGACCCCATTCATCGGTGAATTCAAGCTGAAAACTGGAGCCAAGCGATAAGGCCTTGTTGCAATGCTAAATAATACCGTATCCCAAGAACACACACATAATATAAGCCAGAGGATACCATTTGAAAAGCCAAGCCCACAAAAGGTATTCACCAAGAAACATCCTTAGGGATGGTTTCGGCACATTAGCAGTACCTTAATCGCGTCTACGATTAAGGTACCGGATGACCCTCGTAAACAGACTAATTCGCTCTATCCGGTTAGACATTCACAAAATTACGATAGTTGCATTGGGGGATGATAGTGCTTTGGATAGTTTCAACTACGGAATCGTTACCAAACCAACTGGAAAAGAGGATTTACCATGATAAGGGATCATCGTTGAATTCAAGTTTAAACGTTGGAAAATATTCAACTCGCATGTTGCCGTCTCAATTTTTTTTATCCTCATGAATTATAAGTTTGCCAACTCCTTCGGTTTCTTGCAAACGGCTGGAAGTACTTGAAATAATTTTTTATTGAAGAGAAGAGAAAAACACGGGCTTTCTAGTTGATAAGGAAAAATTCACGTTTTCGATATTTCTCAATGGAAATTCATGGTAAAAACATTATTTTCGATGAATACTTGCGAGAATGTGGAATCGGGAATTGATGATTGAAATGTGCTCTTGAAATTCGTTGGGATTAATTTTTGAAATTTATATGAAATCATCGGAATTCATGGATTATGAAAGTCGTAAAAGTTCTTAGGATTTTTTTTGGTTCATCCTCGAAACGAGTGAGGCTTAGTTATTATTTACCATTATTTTTCTTTTACTTCTGAAATTATGTGAAGTTTATTTAGTGAATATTTTTGAAACGAGTCGATTCAAGAAAAAATGTCGAAGTGGCTGTTTTGAAGCTAGAATTTCCTACAGAAGAAGTTTCTTGACAAATTTTCATCAACTTCACAGTTTTCTAAAAATTCTTAGAAGAGTCCGCGGATTTTTCGAACTTCCCCTGATTTATTACTTCACTATCAAAATGTAATTTTCAAAAATTTCTTCTGCACATTATCGAACGTTTTATGCACTAATTCAATTTTAAGAGAGAAATCGAATGGAATTATTCCGTTTTCATTGAATATTCTGGGAAAATTAAAGGGGATAGACCAATTGATATCGATGCGAAATGTCGTGGGATTCTCATCGCAAAAATCCTACAAAATTTTCTACAAAACTAGAATAAGAGAAAATTCGTTAGAAAAAAAAAAAAATACTTCATCTCAGTTTCTCCGTGAACACAAAACTACCAAGTTTTCCACTTGTTTCGTTACGATTGAACAATGAACGATAAAGTCGGTGACCTTTTAATCGAGTTCGAGGGAAAAAAATCTGAGAATCGTACGGAAAAGTTGTATTAGAGAGGTACACGGTACGTATCTACTGTAAAACAGTTGTAACTGTGAAGTTCTGTATTGGATGGAGAAAAGAAAGCGCAAAAGTTTACGGATATTTTTCAAAAGATTCTCACGCACGATTTTCGGGGATGAAAAAGAACTTTGACATTTATAAATTACGTTGGGAAGCCTCTTCGCCCGAAAGTTCTTTGAGATTTCTTTTATTGCGGCGATAAAGCGAATTTTTAAAGAAATTTTTCCGAAATATTTTTCTTTTTCATTCGCGAGAGATTCCAGAGATGAAAGAACCTGCGGGAGAAATGATTTTTATGTGTCAATAGCAAGCCACTGCAATTTCCAATATCAAACATAATAAGAAAAAAAATTCTTTTCCTCTCTGAATTAACTCTGGAGTTAATTAAAAAATACGCTTTTTTTTTTATTTATTGGATACATCCAAACATCTCGGGAGTTAATGAAGCACAAACAGTTTTTTTATGCTTCGTGGAAATGAAAATTGGCAGTAATTTATTTCAGCCATGTTGTCAATATTTTTTTTTTAAAAGGCAATTTTAGGTAACCGGAAAAATAGTGGGAAAAAAATTGACAAATAAATATCGATATTTACTTTTGATT
>JABSMS010062868.1:0-21536 GCA_018902275.1 Aleiodes sp. PSUC_FEM 10030003
TACTCCTATCCATCTCCCTGAGATATCGGTGCACTTCAGTGCTTTACCGCGGCACAACGAATCCCAATCTTATCGTGGCACGCGACCCTAATCGTAACTGAGTGACGATCTCTTCTAATATTTTGATGATAAAAAATCATTAATTTTAATACTAATCACGGGTCGTGCCCGTAACACATGTTTGCACTGGGAAATTTCTACATAAAATAAACAGAAGAGAGAATAGTTTCTGCCCGTGTGGCAATGAGATTCAAGATTTAAACCAAATCACATGGAACTGTCCTTTAACGAAGGAAGCATCTAAAAAATTTGAGGATTTCCTAATCAAAAAGTAAATATTTCCCCCCTGGGAGGCCAGGAGTCTAGCCTCCTCGGAAGATAAAGACATTTTAAAAAATCTATCGGATTTCTTTTTTTCTATCAAGAGCATAACTAACTTAATGCACGACAGCATGGAGGAGACTCTTGTTTTTTAAGATATTAAAATACAAGAAGTCGATTTATATTCTGTATCATCAGCAAGGAACTTCTCTCTTCTATTATCTTTTTTCTGGAAAGATTAAAAGAGAACAACAAGTTCAAATAAACCGCGCCTTTCCTTGAACAGGCAGAGAGCGCAAAGTAGCCCAATATGGCTGTATAGTCTACAGGCTGAAGGCCAGCTATTCTAATAAATAGCACAAAAAGAAGAAGAAGAAGAAAAATGAATTAACATGAATGAGTGCTGCTCTAAATCGATGCTCCATAATAATATAAGATTTTAGTTAATGTAACTAGACATCGTTTTTTGCACCACCAAAATTTACTACTATCATCGACTCGTAATCCATCTGCCATCGACTGAGTGAACAATTGCATTCAGTAATCGAACGCCGATTGACCCTTCCGTTAGGGTAAGCATTTATCATTAAGAAGAATGACATCAATTAATTCAATTTCTTCATTTGTACTCTTGGTGTTCGCAAATCGACTCTTACTGTCTCACAGCGAAACCGACATATTGTCCCAAATTTTTGAGGTTTTTCAACTAATGGATGAAATAAATATAGGAAAATCTTATTCCAAGGATCTGGAGGAAATTTTGAAGAAAAATATGTCAACTAAAAATAATATCCAGCTTCTAGGAAAATGGAAAAGAGTTCTCAATGAATTTTCTGAACTTAAAACAGAAATAACTATACAAACGATGATTGAAGATCTTTGGATCAGCGGATATTTACATAAAAGCCTGAATAATGTATTGCGACAGTTGAATTTTATTGATAATTTATATAGAAATATCTCCAAAATATATTTAGAAGCTAAAAATACAAGTGCTGCAACGCTGAACAACTTTTTTGGCACAGTAATCTCCAAATCTAGAAACGGATTGAATTTCCGGCTCAGTATGCTTTCTGAGGATCTAAATGGATAAGGCATAACTGAATTCGGATTGACATTGATCAATCTCATGGCTGTACACATGCGGGTGAATAGAATTTGGAACTCTATTAATATGTTTTATCATCTCAGATGTTTTTCCTTATTAATGTCTTTGATCTTATAGAATATTATGGAAATGCACCGTTGTGATGCTCATCTGTCATCTCAACAATATATCTATAATTTCTTCAATCTCATTGCCGTCCGACAAGTGAAGGGATTTATCATGTTAACTACCGGATATCTGCATTTTGCAGTGAAAACAGAAGGCTTTTTATTTGGAGTCAAACTCATAGTAAAAAATACGCGAGAAAGATTGATTGCTCAGCTTCATGATGTACAAACAGTAATAGCAAGCACTACAACAGACATACTTCGATGTGGTCCAACAGCTTCTAATCGTAACAATTTCTAATGAAAATGGAAACTATCTCCAATTGTCACCTTTCTTAGAGTGTATTCTGAACCTTTCTATTCTTACAGGTGCAGATTTCGTACAATTGAAGGGTCCATTTGAGGGCATTGTCATCGATGATGAACCATAGAACATTCGTTGCCAATCAGACAGCAAGTATGTCTGTACTAGTCCAAAAAAAACTCCCAAAATATTTGCCACGGGTAACGATGTCTGCATGTACGAGGACGAGAACAAATGTTTAGGCCAATCTGGTTACAATGAAATGACTGACTGTGAACCCATGTCTGAGCATGTTGCAGTTTGTGAAGCCGTAAGAACGACATTTAATCTCTAGAATTATGCTTTTCATGAACGTTGGAATGATAATCTTCCAAAAACTAAAAAAGTTAATGAGATGACATGTAAGCAAGAAGGTTGAAGCTTCGATAGAACTCGCATATTATCACTTTTTGATTACTGGAAGTAATTCAATTTTAAAAGAATAATATAAACAAAAAAGCTTTCGCACATGACGGGTTGGGGAGAGATCTTCTGGTTTTCATTCTGAATGGTCCGTTTTGCTCCGATGAAAAAGGGTGCGAAGCGATTACTTTCCGTTGTGATATAATTACAAATTATTTGTTAACAGGGTCATAAGGGCAGATTTCGTGGAAGAGATGTTTATTATCTGAATAAAACTGATTGTCAACCAAATGAACAACAGAGATTCGCAGGTCATATAAGAGTGGATTATACAATTTATTGTTGGTATTTCTGCAGGTGCACTTGTATTGGAAATGGTTGGAAAGATTCAGATCTTCGAGCTGTCAGTTTTTTGGAACAGAAGACTGAGATTTCAGAGTTAAAGTAGTATTGATTTTTATGTCTTCAAGGGCGATTGTTTTGGAACTGAATTATTGAAACGAGCATCGTTATTTTAGGGCTGTTGTTGGAGTGAGGTTTATCCAGAAATATGGAATGGTTCATTTACAAATACAACGAGGCACTGTGTTACCAGGTGGCAAGATCGAAGAGAAAAGTGAAGAGTGGAAACCTATTGATAAGATGGAGCGCATATTTTTATCGGAGAATCCTCGAATTCCACCTGAATACTAGATCAATAGTGGAGTTGGAAAGAAAAAACTCAGAGAACATTTGGAATATACTCATATTTCTGGAAACTTCAGAACAATAAGTCTCAGTAACGTGAAAGCTCCGAATGGATATCTAATTACGGGTAACAACGTTTACAGAATAGTACCTGACAAGTGCGGGAAAATATTTTCCGACGAGTGTGAAATTTGCAAAATGAACCAGAGACGAGTTTTGTAATCACACGAGTCTGAAAATCATCGGCGCACGAGTAAGGTCCAGTTTTTTTATTGCACAACGTGTGGTTACTTTCCACACGGCGTGCGATAAAAAGCTGTACCTGACATATCTCGACATATCTCGAAATTCAGGAGAGATAGTCGTTCTATGAATGAATATAAATTCAACTCCCATAGATTCAGCGACATTTCATGAGAACTGATCTCAAGATCAGATACTTTTCACACGTTGTGCAATAAAAAACTGTACCTTACATGTGCGATAAAGATTTTCAGACTCGTTTGATTGCAAAACTCGCTTTCGGCTTGTTTTGCAACTCTCACACTCACCGGAAAGTACTTTGCCGCAGTTGTTAGGTAATATACTATCTTCCAATCACGGAACGATTTCCCAAACACAAAACTTTCCTGGATAAAGAATTATATTCTAGAGTGACAAACTTAATGGAAGTACCAAGGTGGGTCGTATGCTAATAGAGATTATAGTGTAACTCCTTTTTCGTGTTACCGATTATAGAAAAGACGCTGGGCACACAATTGTTCCATTTTTTGATACGCTCGTAGTAGAAACTACACCCAATATTCCGTTGGGTGGGATCGCTTTGTATTTCAAGGGCTCTCCAGGCTATGGTGGATTCATTGCGGCAAAAATTTTTACGCTCAAAATATATAATTATTTCAATGTCAATGTCACGTTAGCTGAAATATAAACATCATTTGAGTGATTGAAAACTATTAGTTAAAAATCATGGCACTTTGTATGACTATCTGATATCTATCGCAACCCGCGTGAAGAAAAATAGACGACCAGAGATTTTCCGACAATTTTTCGAAAGTTGTTGGGGAATTTTTTGCCAATGTCGATGATATGCGACTAGTTCCGACTTTCAAAGAACTTTTCAACGAATTTTCAGCTTTCTTCCCACCTAAGTCGTCCGAAACTTGTTTGATGACCAAACGTGTTTCTACCCTGAATTGAAGTTCGGGCCCGGGAATATTTTCCTGTGTGGGGCAGCCAATTTTCCATTTTTTTTGTTTAGAAATGAGCACAAGAATTGAAGAACAGCCCGAATAGAAATATCGTCACATTTGATCGAAAAAATCCTTAATTATCCACGAAATTTCGAGAAATTGATCCTGATGTTCTGTCTTGAAAACTCCTTCGTCGACTACTTATCTCAGCAGTCGGATATTAAGCTCTGACAATGAGGTGACTGATGACTCCCTCGGCCCTGGCATCATCCTGCCTTTCCATGGAATTACTGGAAATCATCCATTTCAAATAATTCTGTATTTTGCATCAAATTTGCGATTCTTGCAACTTGCATTAATTCATTTAGTGCTTGAGTTTGACTGCGCTGAATGAGAAAAGTAGGAATAAGAATCTGATGAGAACAAAAAATTATCTCAAGAGAGGCTAGGGCGCTCGAGCAAAAGGCAGTCTATATGTCATTACACGCGTTCTAATTGCGTTATGCTTCTGGTGTTGGCTGAGTGTTCGACGTGTAGTGGGAGAAAAGAATTGGGAATGTTTCAAACGACACTTGTTAGGAAGAAGATAATTTTTGAAATTTTATTTACTATTTTTTTTTCAACATGGCTCTTGTAAAAATATTGTTTGGAACATCCCTTCTTTCTTCCAATTTTTCTCTACTCCTTCTCCCCCACTGCAAACAGAGAATCAGCGAATACCACAAACGCGACACTCATTTTATTCCAATGTCTGTATATTGGACAACGTGCACATGATAACACATAGAACATCTTTCGCCTTAATCCCTTAGGCTACTTCGACACAGGTTTCGTTTATTCAATTCATTTTATTCTTTTCTTCTTTTATCACGGTCAAACTCAGACACTCTTATTCAATATGAAAATTTGATTTCAAAAATACAAACGTGAATTGAAATCGTGTACAATTCATATTTTTCACTGTTTATTTATTTCCGTAACTATGACATCAAATGTTCCAAATGAAATTTTCGATTTCAATGATAGTGCCTGAGTTTGGCCATGATGAAATAAGAAGAGAAGAAAATTAATTGAATAGACAAAACCTGTGTCGGAATACCTCAGGGGATTAAGGCAATAGATCGTCCATATGTGATCATGTGCATATTTATCGAAGACAGACATTGAAATGAAATAAGTGTTGTGTTTGCGGGCTGGATAAAAACCGGAAGAAAGGAGAAAAGCTAACAAGAAAATCTTTAAAGAAGACATGCTGCAAAAAGTAGAATAACTAAAATGCGAAAGATTATCTTTTTTTTATCAAGTTGCATTTGAAATTTTCCCCATACTTCCCTACTACACGTCAAACAAACAGCCAACACCAGAAGCACAATGCTATTAATATGCGTTGTAACGTAATTCTCAGGTCTAACGGCAAACCTGACAATTAAGCACGCCTAAAGAAGAAAATAAACAAACCAAACGAACAACAAAAAAAATTTTTAATTTAATTATCCAAACGGGCGCCAGGATGATCTCTATCATCCGAAAGAATTAATTATTTCCGTTGACATCCTTAAATGCTCCATTCCCTTATTCACCTCGGCTCTGTCAGCTTATCTCAGGATCGTTGTTATGGGTTTAGAATAAAGAAAATAAAAATCGATCAATAACTCAAAAAAAATTCAAAAGCAAAATTTTAACAGTTTAATTCAAATCTATTAATTTGATATTAAATGATAATTATAAATTCCATCCCCAGTGCGCAACACGTGAATTGATAAAAAAAAATTATTTAATTGTCCCATATAAAATTCTTTATCATCAATTAATATTTTGAAAGATATTAATCCAGGATAATCGTGAACACAATGCAGGTGCTGCCACCTGTCGAGCTTCTATGATAACACAAAATTCCCTAGGCCGAAACAATAGAAATAATAACAATAATGCGGCCGTAACCTAACATACAACTTTTTACAGCAGAAAAATTATAAAAGTGAAAGCCTTAATGAAAATAATTTAAAAACAAACAATGCGTCACGAGACGTCAAAAAGATTCCACAAGCAAAGAAAAATAAGCTCACATAATTAATCTTTCTTTAAAAGAAAATGTAACCGACAATTTTTCCAGGTAACGAGATTTTACGTCAACGAGAGATTTTCAATAGAAAAATTCAGCAATTTAATTCTTATTCAAAATCGTCGAGAAACATGATCAAATTGATGAAACACTATGTTTGTCATTCATGACAATAAAACAAAAAAAAATTAACGAACGTTCTCGACACAAAAATTAACGATAAACTTTATCGCTTACCAAACGAGATTTATGTAATTTAATTGATCCACAATTCAACCAGGATCGTCAACCAAAATGTTTACAATCTTTCCAATAATAATTCAACGACAAATACGTGAATTAATTAATTAAATTATTAAAATTTTTCCCAAGTATCACGGAACGATACGAAGCGTGGCGTCGCCAGAACGAGAATGGCGCATCGAGACGCCGGCCGGTAACTTACTTCCGGGAAGACGATCGATGATTGGTCGATTCTCCGGAATACGTGAGTCAATGATTCTTCTGTTGACTCTGGTGGTTTTAGTTCAAGTTTGCCCATCTCCCACGATGACAATAACATGAAGCTCTCCATGCGAAAAAAAAGGATTATCATTCGATAAAGTCACGAATGACAATCAGCAGGTAAATCCAAAAATTATTATCGGCTGCGTACATTCCATATCCAGTTCATCTCTCCATCTGATGGCCAAATTGGATATCTCCGAAAATCTGGCCTCAATACATTGAATGTGGCTCTCTCTCGTAGCCATAAAATCTCGCTCGATAACAAAAATCAAATTTGAAACAAAAAAATAAGTAGGAAAACAAGGAAATAATCCATCTATCGTTGACAAAAAGGTTAGATCCCCGTTCTGTGGTGCCACGTGATTAATTAATAAAATTATCGCGAACCAGACGACAAAAATGTAACGCAATCCAAATATTACGTTACAGCGTGTGATGAATTGTCTTCTACCCTATCCTCTTCGACGTAGGTTTTTTCTCACAGGATTCTTTCTCCCAATTTTTTCTCTTATCGCAGTCAAATTCACGCACTAATTGAATCAATGTAAAATGCAGATGAAATTCACTCGAAATGAGTGAAATTGTTTGAAATGGATAATTTCCAGCGGAATGGCTGCTGCAGACGGAGAATATTCCCCGCATTGAACATCAATTCATTGAGGGAACACGTTTGGTCACCAAGCAACTTTCGGATGAGTTACGTGGGAAAAAATTTGAAAAGTCGTCAAAGACTTGTTCAAAAGTCGGAATTACTAGTCGCATATCACCAACATTGGTGTACAATGTTGTAACAACCTTCGAAAAATTTCCGAAAAATTCCTCGTCGACTATTTTTTTTACGCGGGAAGCCACTCAGAAAGAAATCGTAGGAAAGTGATAAAACTGTCAAAAGTTAATTACGATTTGGAGTCAATTGTTAATAATTGTTTTATCAATCCACGTGAGATACGAAGAATTCCGTGCAGAGGATTGAGCCCTACAGAAAAGCTTGCATGGAACCCCAATAGAATGATTGAATTCGATCGATTTGAACCATCTATCACCTCACTTTTGGAATGAATTCGAGATAATTTGAGATTTCTTCTGTTCTTTATTGGTGAATAATTATTAGTTACTGATTGCTGAGCCCATGACGCTATATCCCAGTGAAACTACTCGGACGTTTCGCTCTTAGTTCCCAAAGCCCAATTTTCCAACACTTGTGAAGAAAAATGTCGTTCTTTACGTAGTCGAGAAAATTGTTCACGTCCGTAAAATTGTACAAGTCACCTCCGGATCATAACTCTTGCAAGGGCCTAAACCAATTTCTTGGTCCTTATAACGAAATGTACTACTTTTCGAGTCGTAATGGAATCATGCGGAATCAATTAAATTGCAACACACAATTTATCTACAAATTTATTGACCTTGGTTCAAAAAGAAGAATTATTTCATACAGCTGTTAGGATCGACTCAACTTTTTTGAATAGAGTAGGGAAATTCTATGAAAATTGTAATTTGTAAAAATACCTGTTCGCAAGAATATTTCATTGGATTATATCCGAATATTTTGGAAAATAGCATCTCGCGTTTCATGTCTTATGAAAGAGACAATCAAAATTTACTCACGTTTCCTTACATTCTGCACTTGAGTAATAACCGGAACGAACGAAATCTGTGTAATTTTCTATAATAGTCACCTATTTAATTCGACATAACATATTCTCGATGAACAAACAAGATTTACACGGTACTACTTACAGTTTTTCATCGTTCACTTGGAATTTCGTGCCATTTCCAGTCGTGATCAAGATCAACGCGTCGCATTCATGAATGTGAAGGTGCGTCCTGATCTTGAAGAGTCGAGAGGTATGTGGAAAAACAAGGTCACGGCCAACTGATACATACATATTTTTATATTAGCAATTTCTCATATGTATTTTTGCATAGCTTCCGCTCTCAGGGTAACGCAGGTTCACCTCAAATTCTCAATTGCAATAAATTCTGTAATAGTTCGTAGACAATTTAGATCAAAAAAAGTATTTGAAAAGCAGGTAAAATCATGGTTTAACTTGATATACATTAGAAAGTGCATGCATTATTTTCATATTCGAAAATATGAATAATTAATTTGAGAGGTAGTTATGCGTTCCGTGGCAATAACTGAGGCGTTTCAAGAAGAAAAAATTAATTCACGGTAGCATGTTTTTCTAGAACGACTGATAACACCCGGTGAAGAGTCTTTAACGCTTTCATTATAGTATGCCAATTAGCGTTAATATTTATTCAACATTATTTATCCGTCCATCATACTTTTCGTATCGTTTTCACCCATCTAATTTCTAACATTACTGCGCCACTAATGTCTGTCATTCAACACTCCAATACACATTACGATACTTATCTTAACTGAAAGAGTATAGTTGTGAAATCATTCTTTGTGGATTGACGTCGATATCTTTCATGCTAGGACCTTTTAGAAAAGAGTGAAAATTGAAGATCAATGTGCAGAAGAAGTCTTGCTATAGTTATGTTAATTTTATTTAACGCAGAGTTATTGAAAGCTTACGCGAGGAGAAAATTGTAAGGGTTGCTACGGTTTCGTTCTTAAGAAATTATCAAGCCGTTTAGCAATCGCGACGCACTTCAACCTACAATGGAAAAAGTATAATTCGAACAAGATTATTGATGAAACAGGAGCGTGAAAATTCCAAATCAGCGCACCGTGGAAACTACACGTATGAAAATTTCGACCAAAGTATTATAGGAAAATCGTTATAGGAAACTTTTCATAAGAGATTGGAACGATTCTTATAAGAATTTTCCAATTGGTCATAGGAATTTTCCAATTTCACATAAGAATGGTTACAATCTTTTATGAAATAATTTCTATAACGATTTTCTTATAGAAATTTTCATAAGTGTACTGGAGTGCGCGCCGATAGTTACCATGCTCAGCGCTATAATTTTTTGCATCCGTCGAATAAATCTTCTTCACCGATGCAGACTCATTGAATATGGCGTGTGCAATTCTTCTTGCAACCAAAATAATTTATCCTTTAAATATTTTTTTTAACAATCAATATATTTCAAATTTGTGGCTAAGGTCAATGAGAAAATGCATCTAATTAACTTCGTCCGCTGGAAAAAGATTAGATCTCAATAACAATAATCGATCGATTGTTAGTTCCACACATGAGTCCCGCATTGCCCCGGAGACTGCCGGTAGTACCTGACTGATGCCTCTTCTCCCGCCGAAAATTATGAGGCTGGTATGGTAAAAATTCAGAACCAGTAGAGCACAAATTATTTATAGCGATATGAAAGTTTTACGTGTCTGAATAAATCTTTCTGATTCATCATTAAATTTACCTCATTTCCAAATTGAAAAGTTAGTTGCCAAGATGTTTCTCATGCCGCCTCACAATTTTCATTCGACTTCTTTTGAAAAATTAAAAATAACCCAAATATTAATTCCTATTTCCATCATTTTTGTCTTATGTTGGCCTCAAAGAATTCCTCAAGAGTGTCCTTTGCATCTGCTTCATGTAGCCGGCATGATAAATTTTATGAAATTTGTCTGTCCGTATAGTATTATAATAAAGATTATACCTTAATGAGGACTTCACGAAGGAATCGAAACGTTGATACACAGTCAACTTCAAAGTATTTTCAAATTCAATTCTATTCACCTAGCAGTAACCCAAAATGCCACCTCGTACGTTTTTGGAAATTATCTTGAGGTCAAATATTGCAAATAAAAGGTAGAACTGTCGTTAATTCAAATGGACCAACTTTTGATTCTTCGTAATTTGCTTCCAATTTCATTTATTCACATAATAATTCACTTCAAAAGCAGAGAAAGTCAGAGATTAATGGAACGTATGCCAATAAGTTGGGATGAAATTTCAAATTTTCCTTCCTCATTTTTATGTCAAACGAATTTTCAAGGAATAAACTTCATGAAAATTCAAGTTAGCTATCATTCTTTACACATCTGTGTGGATATTGTAACGTTGGGTGCAATAAAGATGACACAGGTTTCAGAGATAATGGAGGCGATTTATTTAGATGAAGAATGAAAAGAGAGAAGTGGTCGCCTCTTGGATTCGTGTATGCAATGAATTCCCAACTTGTTGATTTCATCAGACAATCGTTACCAGGGAGGATGAAATCTTTATAGTTTCTTCATATCGTCGCCGTAGAATCAAAGGGGCGTAAGTGCCATTTTTCGAACACCTACATGAATTCATTTTTCGGAAACGACAATAAGTTACACATTTTCGTTAACCAAAAATAGAAAATGGCACTTACGCCCCTTTGACTCTACGGCGACGATATGTATATACAGAGGAAGTGAAGTTAACATTCTTGTATACAATTTTTCGTTTCATTTTTTTTACAGCATTTATACCCTTATTTTTTTTCTTTCATGTTCACTAAAATTTTTAATAAATGGAATTAGAGGCAAGTAGCCATACTTAATAATTTGACATGTATTACCAGAATAACATAAGTCTTTTTGAATCCATGAAATTACAATGCTCGAAATTTAGTTCTTTCCCATTGGACCAGGAAAAATTTAACAACAAATTTGCAATCAACTTGATGTTTGAAATTTGTTCAAGGAAAGGTACTCGGTGATATCTTTTCTTCTTTTCACAATTCATCATACTCTAAGACGAAAATCAATAATTTACAAAGTAGTATTGATACAACACTTCTGGTTCGATTGATTGAATACCATTTGTTTTTTCTATTTAGCTAAACAAATTGCTCGGAACTGCTAGCACTGAGTTCTAATAAGCGCCATGCTGATTTTGGATTCAATTCACTTGGATCACGACACAATACCCAAACATAATTTACCCTCATTACTTTCTCGGGATCACCCTCAATTATCTTATTATTCGAGTCTCTTACACACATTATTTGTTGTGATTGAAAACTAATTACGAGTACTGGTCCTTGTTCCATGACCTTTCCCATTACTAAATCAACATTGTCGATGTCTGAAATTATAAAAAGAAATAAGAAATTAAATTGAGAACTGGGAAATATCCCTGAATTATGCTTTCTATTAGTCATAATAAAATGATTAAATTTTATGATATCAGAGAGGCATAATACCTAAAATTTTATTGTCCATGTGGTATCCCAATTTTCTTGCCTGAGTCAGTGGTTGTGAAATTAGATTGTAAGGTGCTTCATGGCACCAGTCCTTGAGAATCTCCAAGTCACCTCTCACCATAGCCTCCAATATATTTGGTATAATGTCAGTTTCACAATCTCTCAAAAATTTTATCCTATCGAAACTTGGATCTAATTTACATATTTCAGTGAGGGTCTCGGAAAGTTCAGTTTTTTGAAAAAGTCCACCCATTATGTCTGTAACTTTATCAGTTAGTAGTCTTGAGGCACGGATTACTGGATTATCAGATTCTTCATACTTCATTTTCCAATCTAACACTTTGTTGACGTATGCATTATTATCCTACAAGACATGAAATTAATTTTTATCAATATATAATTGGTCCAACACGTTATTTAACATTAAATTAATCAATGTACCTTGAAGTTTTGCCAGGATTGATAAAATTTAGAATCCTTGTGCAATTCAACACCAGTTGCTTCAGTATTGGCTTCAACAATTTTTTCTTCAGTCTCCCATAATTCTTTACGTTTTCGCAATTTTTTCAATGGTACATACACACGTCCTTGAATTCCATGATTATCCAATTCTTTCCGCACAACTTCCGCTGTCTGCGAAATTGTTTGAAAAGCACTTGTTTTTCCAAACGCCTGACTCCTTTCTGATATACTTTCGGCAGCATCTTTAGCAGACTTGCTTAGCTCTTCCCCAAGTTGTCCAGCTTTTTTACCTAATTCGGTTTTACTGGCTTCGTCAAAAACTTCCTGAACTCGCCCCTTCAATCCTTCCAGCTTTTCTTTCAGTACTTCAGAGCTCTTAGATGCCTCGGATTCCACAGATTGAAATTTTTGTCGTGCTGATTTTAACGCATCCGATTGTTCTAATTTTTCGGCTTCTTCCCGAAATTTTTTCAATGATTCTTTCATCTCTTTATTTTTTTGCATTTCCTGTTTAATGTTCTCAACGAATTGGGAAAAGAAATTCGGTCTCCTTGCTTGGTTTGAGTATAATCGTATCTAGCGGTAGGCCAAACAATAACAATCAAATACAAGTTATATTATCAACATTGAGGACTTTTGGTGGTAAATAATTAACTTACTAACATGATACGTACTGTATGACATTCTTGATTAACTTCATAATGTGGTAAAGGACTGTGTTGAGGTATACGAGATGAAAATCCATCCCTTGAGGTATAAAATATCGTCCTTCTCATTTTAATCAATCGACAGAGGCCGGCCGTGTTGGCCTTAGACGTTGGAAAATTCTGAAAGTGGATAGTTTTTTAATTAATAAGTATTAAAATTAATAATACTCGAACATTATTTATTATGCCAAGTAGAGCTCTCAAAGCTAATTTGTGTAAAATTCATGAAATTCGCGTGGAAATGAAATAATCAATAGTATTGAGCAATCTTCGGTTTAATTTTAGTGAGTAAAACCCATGAGGACGATTGCACCGAGAACATAACCTCTACCATTCGTGGAAATTATCCAACAAAATTGTATTTCAGCATGTCAATTGCAATTGAAATATTTTCACAACAATTTTTTTTTATAATATTCCTTAATATAACTCACAAAAAACATGTCTTTCAATATTGATTGAAAATAATTACCATTTCACTAGCGATTTATCCTAAAGTTTCAACAAAAATGTCTAAAAGCACTCAGATAGCCATCTAGCGGTGAAATCCAGAAATATTTCATTTCTTACCGACAATCAGTACATTGAAACGAGACCAAAAGAGCGCTGTTAGGAACTTTCATACCGCGCCTTTTTTCAATTCTACATTTTTTTAAAATTTCAACTTTCCTTTCAGATCTTCTGAGGTGGCGATTTATTCCCTTGTTTTTTTTTTTTCAATGAGTCTCACATAGATTCAATGGATATTGTATAAAAATGGAAAAATTATAGTTATGTCAGTGAAAATTATCGATCTTTTAGAACGAGGGATATTCACTTCCTCTACTAAATCATGAACTTATCGTCACAGAAATATTATCTCTGCTCGAATGTTTTGTGCAAAATCGAAGTGGTCCTGAACTTATTCTAAAATCTCTCTGGATTTTCTTAGAATTCTTAGGTAAGCGGTTTCGTTGATGAAGATTCAGGAGATGAATTCAAAAATCTCTCTTTCAGAAATCCGGGGAATATGCAGAATTGTTGTGATTGCTTACTAAAACTATTTTCTTGCCGCCAAAAATTTCCAAAACAATATCTCATGAATAGGAAATAGTGATGGGAGGAGGAACCAGGAGAATCGAAAAGGGATCTAGCTACCAAAATTAGCTTTCAAGCATTGTCAATATTTTTTAGCGGTAGACTGTATATTTCTCCATTATGTTATGAATTTCATGAGATTGTCACAATAATATAATATATCCAAGCCATTAGTCAATTAACAATCGATGTTTCAAATTATCTAGAATATCTGTTACTCTATTTTCCATTTCGATGTGACGTTTTCGTTCCATCTCATAATTCTGTAACAAAAACCGTTGAAAAAATTTGTTAAAACTCGAATCCATCAATTTCATTCAGTCATTGATCTGTATTGAATATAAAAATGTAGTATGATCGGGAAGGCTACTATTCATAAGGATATTGTAGAGAAGGAAAAATTGAATACCAAAAATATGGCTACCATCCAAAGTGATTTATTTTCAATCATACAAGGTATTGAATAGCACTAAATAACAAATAAGGTAGATAACATGGTTTCTATCAGTTTAAAATATTAATAAACTGATCATATTCCCAAACCTAAATTACTTTTACTTGGGCTCTCCTGATAAAACTCCGTTGCGATGGAATTTTAATAGGAGCTTCAACATTTTTGTATTCAACGGTACTAGTACTATCAGCTTTATTCGTCATTGATTCACCGCCAATGCCGAAAAATTTACGACGGTTTTTCTTATCAATTGGTAGGTTTACAATTCTCTTGGTTGATGCAATAGAAGTTTTAGAATTTAGATTGTTATTATGATTATGCTTATTGACATCAGATGCCTCTATCTGAATTTCTTGTCTTGATTGATCTATCTTCTGACCAAAGATATAATCATCAATTGGCGTGTTAGGTTCTATATTATGTGGATGAATAGTGAAAGTTTTGGGATAAGAGATGTAATACTTTGGTTGATCTT
Source organism: Aleiodes sp. PSUC_FEM 10030003 (assembly GCA_018902275.1). NCBI lineage: Eukaryota > Metazoa > Arthropoda > Insecta > Hymenoptera > Braconidae > Aleiodes > Aleiodes sp. PSUC_FEM 10030003. Next base: position 14,976 of record JABSMS010062868.1, read on the forward strand.
CCGTAGGTGGTTTATTCACATCATCATCATGATCTTGAGAATACTGATATCTAAGGTGTTGATTTCTATGTGTTGTATTCTGTGTATCATAATGTGGAGTTGGTGCTTGTAATTTATAGGTAGTAGGATTATAAGTTGTTATTGGAACTTTTATCTGTTTGATTTGATAAGTATTTGAAGGTGATTCTTCTGGATATGTATTTGAATACTTTACGCTGAAAGACTCGTCTGCTGACTGGGGATGATGGTTAACGAATTGTTGCTCTGAATAGTCTTCTGAATTGTTATAAATAGGTAAATTCTCAGTTCGCTCGGTATTATCACCTATGTATTCTTTTTCCGTCGAATTATCAAAACGATATGGCTGTCTCGGAGTAATTACTTCTGTTAATTCACGATGAAGTTTCACGTAAGCTTGATATTGTTTGAAAAGTGGAGTTGATTGTATTTGAGCGCTATCTACGGTGAATCTATATTGTGGTGTGTCATTTAATTTTAAGTTTTCGTATTTTTTCGGTAGAGGTTCATTGGTAGATCCGGATGCATTATTAGTATATTCCTTATATGGAATGTCATCGATTTGTTCATAGTTTGTAGAAGGTCTTTTGGAAAATTGAGGATGATACTGTAGCATTGAGGAATTTCCGGAATCTATATACTCTGCATTTTCAATATATTTTTTTTCTGAAGATTCTTCTGGTGAATTATATCCTGAAGCTGAGCTTTCTTCCGATGATTGAGAACGATTACTGTTGTGGTATTGTCGATTCAGCATATCATCTCGATGTTGATGCGGATAGATTTCTAATGCCTGATATCTCACTGGTGTTTCATTTGTTGGTTCAGGATGATGATCATATTTTTTAACAGAACTATCTGAATCATAATAATCTGCCGAAGCTGTTTCCTCTGACGTTAATCTAGATTGGTTGCCAGAATGTAGTTGTTCTGATAATTTTTCACGATGTGGATAATAAATTACTGGCGTTTCATATGATGATGTAGGATCCTCGTTAATTCTTTCATTCTCCTTTGAAATTCTCAAATTAGTTTTTTGCAACGGCTTTATTGATTCAGTAGCGCCGACAGTAGTCACGTATAATGGTACCAGCCACGCTTTGATTTTCTTGTCTTCATCTTGTTGAAGTCGATGATCATTCGATTTCTCGATTTTTTCAATGGTTGACTCCAATCTTATAGAGGGTGATGTCATTGAGGCCTGCTCTTCACTTGACTTTTGGTTCACTTCCGCAGAAACGGTTTGTTCATCATTATTTTGATACTCTTCAGGATTATGACGTGCAAGTATTCTCTGAGCAGATTGCTCCAATGATTCTGGAGAAAAGAAATACTGAACAGGTGTATAGTAAGGGCTATATTTAATGAAGTCAAATGTTTTTAAAGCTGGTAACTCATATGGAGCTTTACCAATACTTCTTTCATTGATTTCTAGTGATTCTGTTAATTTGTCTTTTCTATGAGTGTCTGTACTCTTTGCTTTCTGTACTTTTCGTCTTTTTTCCTTATTTGTTGGACTCGAGACCACTGGATTCTCTATTTTCTCCTTAGCGTTCGTTGTTTTCTTTCCGGCCTCTTGTTTTACTATTTGTCTACGCTGTTCACTCTTTTTATTTTCCGAGTCATTCAGTTCATATTCTTCATATCTTTTCTGTGCTAGAGGAGCATATTCAGTTTGTAATTCACCTATTAAATTCCGTGATGTTCCATCAATCCACCAAGGTCTCCTTCGAATTTCCGGATTAATGCTAGATGCATCGAATACTCCAAATGGTGAATTCTTATAATTTTGGAAATAATCGGCAACATTTTCATCGATTCTCCCTTCATGTTCTAGACTTTGGCCATAACTATTCATAAAGGGGCCTCGGAGTGGTTTTTCTTCAATAGGTAAATTTACCAAATAAAGATTTGGAATTCTCTTCGGAGCGTATTCTTCAGCATCTTCCAACAAGATTTTCTTTCTCTCCTCTTCTTCATTTGGTATTGTCTTTAATGAAGACTTTTGTGAAGGAGATTCGAAAGTTTCTTCCTCATGCTTGTCTGATTGCTCGTCCGTTTCAGATGCATCTTCTTCTTTGATATCTTCTTTGTTTGGCTCTCCTTTTTCTTCAGAACTTTCTTTTTGTTTCTCATCACTATATTCTTCCTTTGCATTATCTACTTTGATTTTGGCATTTCGTTCACTGCTATTATGTACATCCTCTTCAGAGCCTCTTTCTGTCTGCAGCTCTGATGAGGTTTCATTACTTTCATTCTCATTATAATTTGGTCTCCTGTCTTGATCATGTTCACCACTCCTATCAGCATCTTCATTACTAGTGTTTAAAGATTGTGCGGGTCTTCTTCTTTTATTGCTCTGAAGACGTTTTTGATGAGCATTTTGTCTCTCATCGAAATTCGGATTTTTTTCGCCAATTATTTCTTCGCTTCTTACATCGTGCGTTTCTTTGTGTTCTTTATTAACGTACTCATGTTCCACAACAGTTGACAGATTTTTATGGTTCACCGGCGTTTGAACAGGCGCTGATGGCAATATTGAGAAGAGTGGTTTCTGGGGATATTGTAAGTTGTCGACATTTTGGATATTAGGTGATAATGGAATTGGAATGGGTATGAAGTAAGGTTCTAAAAGAGCATTGAGCCGTTGAGGTTTTGTAGCACTTGGAGGTTTTGCCACTGAATTGGATGGTTGTGGAGTAGGAGGCTTTGCGGATGTAGAACTATGAAATATTTGTTCGTACTGTCGCAAATGTCCCAGAATATCAGAATTATTTCCAAAATTAACGACACCAGTGAATCTCAGTGTTTCTCTTTGCTTTGGGGCAGATGCTGCTGGAAGTGGAGCGACTGCTGGCATTCCTTGTGGACTAGGAGATGGGGGAGATGGATTGGCATTTCTAATATCGAAATTGATTTGCCCAGCACTGGGTGTCCCCGTTGTATTCGGATTTGGTAAAGTTGCTAGTTGAATCGGGGTAGAATTATATCCAAGAGCTTGCACTAGGCCCTGCAGAAGAATACCAAGAGCTCTCTTATCTCGCGGCGTTCCATTCGCATCGAAAATTATTGTCGAATTCGTATCATTGTCTGACATCCACTTGTTTAATTGCTTCCAATCATTATCTTCTAACGATGTTTCCCGGAGAATATTTTGAGTGGCTTGTTTTGCGAAAAGTAACACATTTAGAGTGACAAATAATCGAGGCAAAATATTCATTATGAAAAACACTTCAATTTAAGCACATTATCTACACAAACTTTAAGAAAATTCAAAATTACTATTATTATTTTATATATTGGAGATTATGAATAAACTTATGAATGTGGAATAGAATGAACTGCTCTTCTCACTGTGATATCGCAGCACGTACTATTCGAGACTCTAAGGAGTTAGGAATGACAATGGACAATGATCGATTGAACGGGGGATTGAATTTTGCATAATGCCGGAAAGAAACGTAAGTTTCTCTTGGATATTGCAGGTGGGTATTAGAAGGGGTCTGTTGGTTTGATGTTAAGCCATGCGTGAGACCGACGGTCAGTTTCAACTTATTGTAAAAACTGTGTTAAAATTGATTTTTTAAAAAATAAAATAATTATACAAGTACTGGAATAATTGTAGCTATTATACGATTCCGAGGGGAAAAAAATTGACTTTATATACAAGTGGTATTCTCTTTTCATGGAGTCAATAAATATATATAGATATTTGTTGAAAAAAAATTATCAAATTATTTAGGTCATGGTTTTTGCCAGAAATTTAATGAGTATTATTTTCCTTGTATAACAATGAATTTAAGTTGAAGAACAATCACAAACTTTCAACATTTCCTGTCTGATTTCTGGGGAAGGGCATCTAAAGTGAAAGGACACTTTCCACGTCATTGACTGTCTGATAGTCGTGAAAATGAATTATTATTATTATGAATTAACAATCATCATGGCCATTTAAATTTATTTATTGTACTCTTTGATAGATGCCAATGATGAAGAGGTTGATGACATTTCGAGAAAGTTAAAAAACTGAAAATCGTTATTTAATAGATTGGATAAAATTGAACGGTTTTTCTCACCGCAGATATTCTGACGAGTCAACGTAATTCAAGAGAGCAAATGGAAATGGTAAATTCCTGATAGTCCAGGAACTGGATGCATCACTCTCTCCCTTATCCAGTAACTTCAATGAAATTTATCGTGTAGACATTTACCTGACCTTATTTCCATCTATCCAAAAGCAATTACAACAACAAAATTTCGATAATTTTTCCCTTCATTTCAATTTGAATAATCAACTAATTATAATTCAATAATGAATATCATTGCGATGAATATCATTGAAATGTTGAGAACAATGTATATTTTTTAAACGTACCTCTACGCGTTTTCGGATATAACATCTCATTATATCTTCACAGGCAGTGAGATTTTCGTCGGTTTCCTTCAAAGTAAAATGTCTTATAAATCTCTGCAGAATTATATTTTTCTGCAATAAATCACTACATACTTGTAATATGTTTGACAGTTGTTCAATTTGTTGTTTTTTAATCTCTCCCTCTTTTGAACGGTAATGGCGACACTTTGAATTCATTGCGTTTTTCACTGCGATTCACTGGTGGCATATATTTTCTAATACCCTGCCATCCGTTAATTCAATTTTATCTCTTTGAATTTTTATATAGAGTACAACATTTACAATGGGAGTTCTCGAACATATTCTAAATCATTAAGTTCTACTGTAGTTGCTTGGCAACAATAGTAACTACACAATTTCAATTTTTACAGTGTTCTTTTGTATCGGCAAAGTGTAGGTAATGTTCGCAATTTGAACATCCATTGATAAAGAGAACAGAAAGGATCAAGTGGTATTTTCCGTCCGACTATATGTCAGACTTGTTCACTTTTTTGAGAGTATTATGGGAAGGTGGGGTAAAATGGACATTCGAATTCAACGGTTCGAGATAGAGATTTTTTGATGATTCCATTGAAAAGTTGAGGAAATTTTAGTGAAAAAACATGTCGAAACTCATTTTTTCTTATTTCTTTGAAAATTCGAGTTTTTCGTCAAGATTTGAAGGGGTCCCTCTTTCGAGAATTGAAAAAAAACAGGGTTTCGGGAATATCTCCGGTTCTATTTGTCGTAGCGCAAAAACTCAAAAACCAGGTGAAAGGTGAGCTCATTTTCCATCGATTCACGTAATTCAAATTTTTTTTATATTGATTTTTCAATCATTTATAGGCCAATTTAGTTTAACACTCGAAATTTGAGGTGGTTAGCTAAAAGAAACATTAGAATGACTTTTTTTTATTGTAATTAGCGCGGTAATCTTGATTTCCCGCACAAAATGTGCAAATACAAATCGTGCGATCAATACATGTGGAACTTGCATATAAAAAATATTGTATGCAACAAATGTCAAGAGATTTCCAAACTCGCAGTTGACTCGCACTGTCAATTACACCTGTCTGAAAAATATTGCTGGAAAAATCTCATTGTTATGAAATCACCGGTGAAATTATGCTCAGAAAATCGTGTTAGCTCCTATTATTCGATAGATATATTTAAAAAATGAGGGTGATCAGTCACCCAAATGAGATGAAAGTCAAAAAGGGTTAAGGCATGATGATCTTGTGGTGCAGGACAATGTCAGTTCAAACTGGTCACTACTCATCATTCCGATATGGAGCCTCATTGAATTAAACGTTTCAGCATCCCATTGTGGACCAGTTAGAACCTATGAGTATCTATGGGCATTGTATTCATGGACCGGACCTTGGCACGCGAATAAACAGGTTTTCTTTACTCTCCTTTTCAAAGATTAAATACAATGATGCGGTCTATTATATTTGAGATCAAGTGGAAATAAACTCGTTCATCCCCATTCCGCCGGAAAAACGATGAACCTGAAATAAAATAGATCACGCTAAAGGTTACTATCATGTACCGAGATGAAAATAAAGAGATCAAAGATCAACATCCCCTTCAGACGTTCTCCATCATATATATTCCTATATGAGATACGCAAATTGTCATTTATGTTGAATTGCATGATAAGATAGACTCTCCAATTATCAAAAACTAAATAATTTTAGTAATTTTATTCGTTTACGTGAAATGAAGATTTTCGAAACAATAAAAAATATTCAAGATGGTAGTGAATAATATTTTCACATTCCTAGATGTTCCTCGTGTGGTGCCTGTAATATTTCATTCGATTTCATAGCTACACCAGTAATTCGAAGATTCATAGTAGTATTTAAATGGTTTTCAGCTCGTAACAAATTACCATTGACACCGCTCGGCCTTGAACAAATTAATGAGACACCTGTTAGAAATTTTTCCCTCTTATTACAATAGCTACTGTGCTAATTGATTGAATTATTCTATTACGTGAACTGAGTTTTGAAAAAACACTTCATCGTTCGATCGAAAATTTTCGAATCGAAAATTTTGAAAAGTACAAAAATTTTAAAAGCTTAGAAACTGAACTGATTCGAACTATTCATAAAAGCGATTGGTACTGAATATTCATCTCCGTATTG
>JABSMS010062978.1:0-21533 GCA_018902275.1 Aleiodes sp. PSUC_FEM 10030003
CGTGAATTCCCATAAATTTAACAGTTCCCAAGATATCTGTGAAATACCCCAGAAGGAAATGAAAGAAGTAAAAAAAATGTGAAATAAATTTACCCAAGGAAGAAATATTTTCAATAAAATTGAATTTATATCTGGTAGCTAAGAGTCACGGATATTTTTTTTATTGTTTCTTCAATTTTTTTTATTTAATGAAATATAACGCGACTCCTGAAGCGTGTCCGAGGGTTTCCCAACACCATGTACAGGAGATAGACACGCAATAAAAGGATACACGACCTCGTGGCACTCTGTCGAGATAAGGGAACGTCCTTCTACTGGTACGCAGGCAGAATTTTAAAATATAATAGTACTACGAAGCCGGCGCGCGTCAGTGGATGAAAGTTTGAGAGAAAAAGAAAATACGGGCCTCTTGGGATTTTTCATTTTCTTATTTTTATGAATGATTTTTTACAAGGAAAATTTAACGATGGCTTTGAACTTTTATCATTATTATTATGTTCACTATCATAAAAAATTCAGTCGATTGATTTCATTTCTGACCTTGTTTTCAATGCCTGAGAGTGGGACAAATCGGTCAAATCCGATCTCCGCCTAGAGCGGATCTACCGGCCTGCTGAGTTTATCGATCTACCGATGAACAAAGACTTTTTTGTATGTCTCGGAGCTATGAATATTTTTTCCAAATGTTTTTTTCAAAGAAACTTTGCATTAACGAATAATATCGAGAAATGATTAAAGCTGAAGACAGATCGAGAGATTTGTTTGGCTTGATGAAATCGTGTTTATCGATTTTATTGGAAAGTCGGGGAAATTTCCATTGAAAATGGCTATAATTGTATCGATCCCAAAAAGTACTCAACCGAAATAAATTGCATTACAGAATTTTTCCATGAAATTAAGAAAATCTATAGATTTCATGAACTTTCACAAAATAAAGAAAGATGATTCAATACGATGAAAATGCGGAGATAATTCTCCACATTCAGATTAATTAAAACTTCTCACTGGTCATCTCTACGAAAAAACTTACGTATTTTTTGCTGCCCCCACCTACCAAGAAGATGAACAGCCAACTTGACCACAGAACGTGCTCGTAAAACCAACACGTACTCACCGCATATCTTTCCTCTTTTATTCCAAAGTGTTTCTTCCCCTCTGTCTCTCCCCTGTTTTTTCCTCGTCTTTGAAAATATTGAAATTCCACGCGCGGACAAATTACGCGTCTATTAACGCCCGGGTGCAAGAGAACTTGTGTATATTCTTGGTTTTGAATATAACACAAGGAAGAACGTCAGAATAACGATCGGATGCGTTGACCGAGTCGGAGATAAATCTTTCCGCACGGTAATCATCCATCTTTCTCTCTCTCTCTCTATTTTATTCTCTCTTTTCTCCGTTCGTTGAACCAGAGATCCTCTCCACCGTGACGCTACACCTGTCCACCCGTCCTGGGGAAGACTTCTAGGATTTTTCCCCAGGGCTTTTATAATTCACACAAATGAATGTTTCTATTATTTTTTAAATTATCATCTCGCAGTTCATTTTTCTACCTCTTATATTTCATAGCACATAAATAAATATGTTGATGCAGCCGACTGTCAGCAGATTGAGATCTTAGTGGCCGTCGAGACATGGGATATTGCATTACATTCATTTAATATAGCTTCCCGGAGATTGCGTGTGTATTCAACGATGAAAAATGTGCGTTGAAATAGAAAAAAAATTGAAATCTCTTTTTTTCCATATTTTTTAAAGTGTTTTGAACGGTGGATCGTTTTGACTGCGAATTGCGAAGAAACAAGGCTGAGAGTTCGTTTAAAAGGCACGACTCGACGGTCTTTCCATTCTTTATTTTATTCTTTTCGTTTTCATTTTTTTCTCTTTGCTTCAACTTTATTTTTTTCCAGTGCGAATAACAGTATATCGGTGGTCCACGCGATGAGACTTCGTGGTTCATAATTCAAGGGAAAAAAATGAAGAAAATAGATGGAAAGAAGAGAGAAAGAGAGGAATGAAAAATCAAAAACCGTTCACTGCGGTTTTTGGTTGAATTTGATACAACAGTTGACGATAGCCGCGTTTTTCGTTTCGTTCACTACATTCGATGGCCGAGATATTGTGTGTCCCATGGATACACGAGGCCAACCGGACCATCGTGGCCTAACGTGATCCAGAAAATTGCGTAATTTTTCGTTCTTCTTGCTTTTATTCCAATCGTAATATTAACAAGCACCATTTGTAATTTGATCGTAGTGCGCAATTGTTTGCGTCATCGTTTGATTTTATTTTTCCAAAAATATCAAGAGAGAAAGATAGCCTAATATTTACATTCTCATTTTTCCCCATTTTTTTGTTTTCATAAGAGTGTTATTTACACGTTCTTGCTTATCTAGTTTTGTTTAAAACAAAAATCATAAAACACTAAATAAAGAAATAAAAGTAATGATAATATTTACTGTATACCTAACTTTTTTGCAAAGAACTCGGAAAAAGAAATTTCTTTGAATTTTTCACAGTTTATTTGAAATCACACAAAAGCAAATGATTGAAAACCCGTCAATGTTTTCCTCAAATTTTTCCTATTGAAACTGAAATATCACTCGTAATAATTTCTTTTAACTCAAAGAAAAAATTAATCTGTAAGAAATTATTTGAGAAATCCGTGGCAGTGCAGTCAGAGAGAACAATGATCCATGTAACGTAACGGGAATTTAATAGATCCCATTTTTTAAACGTCATCATTCCTGTCCGGTGAAAGTAATAACCCCATCTACTGTGACTCGCTCTTCTTTCTTCGTTTTTTTCCCTCCATCATTCCCACCTCTTTCTTTTTTTTTATTTGTTTCAACAAAAGAAATGACTCTCTCGCCACACAGTCATTGGGAGGCTTTTGTGTGACGGCCTCGCCCCGCGCGCAAACGCCTTCCAAGTCAACGAGTTTGAAATGTTAAAAGTATATGAAAGAAAAAAAGAGAAAATTCCGCCGATAAAAAAATGAAACAAAATGCCTTATCTTATCTGAAATAAGCCGTGTAGAAACGGCGATCTAGAGAGTCTCGTAGTGCATTGGTTGTATCGATAGCCGATACGTTTATTTATTTTTTATTTATTTTCTATCATTTTAAAAGAGAAGAGTTAAAACAGTTCTATCGAGTTTTGAAAAATGTCAAAAGCCTGTTTATAACCTATCCATTGTGTTATATACAAACGCTTCCGTATTGAGAAAAGATCGAGTACACTTCAGAGAAAGAGTGGAGTAATTCAATCTCTCAGTAGCAAACACTTCACTTAAATCGAAGACGGGAGAACGGGAAAGCTCGGGAATAAATCGATGATAAAAGTCGAAGAAAGGCGGATGCAATTTTAAATTCATTCGTTTACAGAGTTCAATGAATCCTCCGTTTTCTCCGAAATATCTCGGAATCTAAGGGAGACAGAGAGATTTCAGTGATGAAAAATTTTGTAGCTCTGAATTTCCTCTACAAAAAGAGTTTCAGCAAAAATTTCTCCATCTCTCTTAGATTCTGACGCATTTGCAAAAACGTCCGCATGAAATCTGAAGCCCTCGTAACGTCAGAACTTCATTGGCCGGCCTACAATCGTTCCTCCAATCAAAAACGTTGACTACGGAAAGCGTAACGCCGAATAGTCACGAAGGCTTCCGAATTCATTCGAATAGAATTCTCAAATGCTTTCAGAATATCGGCACCTTTAAGAGCCCAAATTACGCGAGGAATTGATTTAAAAAATTCGAGGATTCTTAATTCAATGAAAACAGAAGAATTTCGAATTGAAGATTTGCAAATAAAAAAATATTGACAAGGTCGTCTGTATTTATTTTCACATGTCTTCCTAGTATATTCTCGTATATACACAGACGGTCACGCCAGGCCGGTATCTTCAAGTACGTTTCCAGCCTCCGGGGCAATGAGTAAATACCTGTAATACATTCCACTCTACTGCAGAACTCAAGAGACAGTCGGTCACTTTTTTTCTTCATTTATTTATTTATTTCCTTATTTCACTCTATCTAACCGTTTTTTTCCTTCTTTCATCTCAATTCTCTCGCTCTTTTATCGTGTTGTAACGGATAGTGAGACACACGGCTGCCAGGTAGACACTGCAATGCAGTCTACAAACTGTGTCCTAGGCAATCACAGATGTTTCTATACATTATCTATATACCTGAAGTCTCAATAATCCACGATATTTCAGTGTCAACATACGGTATATGTGATAATGAAAAATAAACTCAGACACTTTGGATCGAAAATTTTTTTTTCCATAGAATAATGAAGAAAAAACAGATATTCATTTTGTTTTTCTTTTTTTTTCTGTCTCAAGTTGGGAGAAGAATAGAAAAAAAAAATGAGCAATTATGTTTCTAAACAAGGACGAGGAATCTGCCTTGTCATAGTCAAGTGTATTTCTCACAATGTTGTTCTTTTTTTTAAAGAAAAATATTTATAAAAACTAGAGAAGAGAGACGTTATAAACTGTCAACTGGTGTCAATCAACGTTTCTATTTAAAACACTGAGGAAAGTTAATAATAAAGTTGACGGATTTTTATAGTTATGAAATTTTCATTGAAAAGATCAGAAAATTTCCGTTGAAAAATCCCGTGATGCATTTAATTTTTTTCAAGAAGTATTACAAAAATGAAAAATCGCTAAGGTTTTCACCGGAAATTTGCCGCACTTTCAATAGAATTGTCGAAATTCAAAAAATCCCTGAACATCATTCATCATTCAATGATCAATTTTCTTCATTCCCCTTCATGTTCATTACGTTGTTATGGTTTCCCCTCGTGTACAACACAAGCAATAACGTGAATTTAATGACACCAAGAGAGACCGACTGTTCTCCCAAACGAAAACATCAATGAATACAAAACAATTGAAAGGAAAATGGTGATTGTATTATTTAAAATGTTATTTCTTTTTTAAAATCATCATAACGAATGTAAGTACTGAAACAAAGGCCGTGAATTGTAATAGTAGCGCCAGTCCTCGTGACTTCACTTGGAACGACCATAGTAACGTCATTATTGCGGTCGACATGCACGGTTTGTTTGTACGGATATTATATATGCCCTCTTCACAGTGAGAGATCATCTGTACTTTGTCCTTGGTAGCAGAGAGATCTCCGGGAGGAGGCAGTGGGAAAAAGAATGAATAATACTGAGATAAATTATTATTTGAGAGCAAGTGAGGTTTATGGATATTTTAAATCTGATGATTCCATCGAGAAAACCGATAAATTTTTGCTGAATAATCCTAAAACACAATCACTTTTTAAGCAATAATTTCGCCGAAACAATAATTCGTAAACTCTTGCTCCAAAATTGATTATATTGAATTATTTTTCAGCGTTAATTTACCGATCTCTTCGATAAATTATTGAAACTTAAAAAATCCAGCTATTCTTCCTTTAATTTTCTTTCGCAATAAATAAAGTTTACTCTGAGAAACGTGCAAAATAACGAGTTTGGTACGTTTTGTGTGAGTATCGTTTTTTTCCCCATGAATTTCAGTGAAAAAGAGATGGATTGATCGTACTCAAGGACGTTTCTTCGTGCGCTTCAAGTGTATAGTTGTCTTTAAACAGGTAAAATACCATTACACACAAACAAACTTCTTGTTGGGGGTATAATCTGCAGTATACAGTTTGAGACTGGACTTAACCAACGTCCCTACCAGGTTAGCCATCTCTTTAAAAAAAAACAGCAGCAGCCAAAGAGCAAGGAAGAAAGGGCGGGAGGGAGGGAGAGATCGCACTCCTTATGGACATTCGGATCGACTCACGAGAGTCGAATAAAAAGGGTCCCGTCGTTCGTGTTCTTTAAAAGGGGTTCCAGGCCTCTCTTCAACTGATTTGCCCTGTGTATGTGTTAGTGTCTCTCACCGGAGGATTCAAGACACTGGATAAACCAAAGAGAAAGAGAGAGAGAAGTTGGCTAAAGAAATGGAGAATATAAGACGGAGAGAATGCGAGAAGATGCAGCGAGTGCACGAGAATCCTGGAGCCAAGTAAAAAAACAAGAAAAAGGAATCCTAAATAAAAATAACGTGGATTCTTTTTCTTTTTCACGTTTGCTACAGAAAAATTCTTGGGTTTGGGCATTTCCGTGCTCTCCCTCGAGGGGCACAAAAATAAAAAAAACGAACCAATGAAAGAAAAACACCCGGCAATGTGGTCTGGTTTTTCTCGTTGGATTCACGTGAATTATATTCTTCGTATAATTTTTTTTTTATTTACGTCAAAGTTTATTTTAAACTTACCAGGAATTTTCCAGTATTTTCACGTAAGCGTAGACTCCTCATCGGCTTCCTGGTGAACAAATTGAAATCACGTAAGTCGTTTTGCACTCCCGGTTACCGGGACGAGTAATACGACTACTGTGGCACTCGGGCGTCGCGTCAGTACGCATAATTGTACGTAAATTTAACCCCTATTTTTATTAAATCCACGATTATAACGTTCTTCTTATTTATTTAATCATTTGTTTTATTTCATTAACACTCAAACTTTTTATTAACTAATAAAAACACTGATGAAATGAGGAAATAACTGAAGGCCCCACTTGGTGGAGAGAACTGAACGCCGCCACGGTACGTCCGCACAGCAGCGTATATTAATCGTCACTACGGAGTCTCAAATGCGGTGAATATACACACGCAAACACAGTGATGTTATTGGTGGAGTAACTTGCTATTCGGGGAGAGGGGAGAGGCGACAGCGACGTCCTCTGCCTTTCTCAGCGGACAACATCGAGGAACGCACACACGTACGTTTCTGCGTGTGAGTTCGTTGATGAATACAGTTTTAACTCGCTCAACAAGCGGCCGCTGGATAAAACAATATGGCCGCTGTGTGCGGAGTGGTGGGGGAATGAAGAGGTAAACGGCAGCCGGGCGCCATCTTGATGAGTCAGTTGCAACTTCGCAGTAGCTTAGGTTGATTACCGATGTGTTCAAACCCGTAGAACCGACGAAATTCGGGCAATGAACCGGTTCAATTATTTACTTTTGATAAAACAATTAATTTAATTGGTTGAATGAAGAGATTTTGAAGGATTCCGAGCAAAAATTTATTCGGTTCGGCAAGGTTAAATTGTGCCAATTTTTTTAAATAGAATAGTAAATTTTTGGAGTAAAATTATTTATTTGTTATGTAAAAATCGGTTTTTTTTTGTTCTTTAAAGATAATTAATTGATGAATCTAAATAAATTGAGGAAAAAAATTGTGAATTTCGGAAAAGTGATTGTTCTGTGATCGAAAGTGATAAATTAGTGCCGTGTGTAGCTTTGGAGTATAATTATTTATTATTTGTGATTGGAGAAGTAACTTTCTTTGTTAAATGAAGAAATAAATCTGAGAATTCCAGAAAAATTTCGGAAATTCTGAGGAAGTTATAAAGTTTTAGCAATTTCTTTCGAGGTATTAATATTCTTTTAATTAAAAATGATAAATTGATGTAAATATTTAGGAAAGTGGGGCAGAACGGAAAAGTGGTAAATATTGTTCGAACAAGCGGAAACGATTGAACGATGGATTCATCGGTGAGTTTTTTTTTAATTATCGAACGATTTATTTTAAACCAATTGTAACAACATTTACAGAAAATTTCTTTTTTATCGTTGAATTTAAAATGTGTACATAATATTAAGATTTTCTGGAGAAAAACATTATTTTAATTTTGAATGACATCTTTTCCATAAACAAACATATCCAAGTATGTGGAAACACATGAATAAAATTGCCATTGATAATAAATCGAGCCAAAAATTATTTTCGTTAAAGTCGTAGAGTTCCATGACTTGGGATCCCCTGGTAACACATGGAAGTTCGGTTTGTATTGTTGGACAAGCTAAAAATATTCATAAAAAACAATTAACGGAGAGAAACAAGGGAAAAAATGTTGAAATTGAAGACTATTTACATATATTATGAACTCCACGCCATTGAACAATTGTGATGGCTTCTGTTGAGTGCAGGAGCCACGATAAATACCTCATCCACTTCACATAAATCGGAAGAGTACTGAAATAAAAATGTCGTAAAATTCAAAATTAACATTTGAAAAAATTAAAATAGAACCTGCCAATAAATTCTGATAAATTACCTCAATTTTGAGAAAGGTCCCATTGTTATCATCAAAAGATAATCGAAAGGTACTAAGTAAGCCATTGCCACTGGAACTGTGTCAAAGGCGGCAGAGAAGAAGCAACCTGAATTTTTTTATTAATGATGAATTAATCAAATTAATTAATTTTTGATGAATTCAAGGTTAGAAAATGAATTGATAGGAGAAAATGGGGTAAAACGGATATCCAAATGAAACAACTTGAGATAGAATATTTTGAATGATTCCATTCAACATGAAAAAAATTTCGATGAAAACCATCAGCTGACATTAACTTTTAAAATCTTTTTGAAAATTTGATTATTTTCCGTTTTTTTTTTTTGCGGAGTTCTTCAGTTCTAATAATCGCAGCTCAAAGAGTCACCAATCACCGTGAGAATAAGTTCATTCCCATCCATTTAGGTGGTTGTGACATGATTTTTTGTTGATTTCAAGGAAGTAATCACATTTCTAAAAAAATTAATTTTCTCTCCACATTTTCTCTGAAAATAGTTGAAAATTAATTTGAAGCCATCTAAATAAATGGCAAATGAGCTCATCTTCATATTATTCCATGATTTTTTGCGCTACGAAGTGAAATTTGAAATTTTGGAAAATAATTGGAAATTTTCGAAAAAATTTCAAAAAACGATTCCACAACATGTTTTTCATCAGAAATTCCTTCAGTTTTCCAATCGAATCACTGAAAGCACCTCATCTCAAATATTCTCAATCATTTAAAACCATTTTCATACCATAGAATATTTTAATTTTTTAACAAAAATCTACTCAGTCACAAAAACTGACTTCAACCCTAAGTTTTAATGAGTTTAAACGTTTAAAGTGCAAATAAATCGTACCGCAAGCGGTGGAAACATTCAGAGTGAATATTGTAACCAGAATAGTCAGTCCAAAGGCTTCTGCCGAACTTCTGAGACCCGCTATCCAATAAATTACGGTTGTGAAGCAGACAGGCTCGACGATTAATCCTGGAAACTAAAAAAAAAAAGACGTTTCAAATTATCGAGTTTTTTTCCATCTTCAAAATCTAATAATTTTGCAAATAAAATTACCAGTGAGATTAATCGAGATATGTAGTACAAATGTGTCGGATACATCCCCGCTCGATGCTCTCTCAAAAATAACGGTAACTCTTGTGGAAAAAGGGACAGAGTTGCATACATTGGGAAAAACGTATTCTCCGTCACTAAAACAAAGACAACACCCTGAACTGCCTGAACTCCCAGTTGATCAAGATTAATTGCACCAACGAAACACAATCCAGCCATCGTTGCAACACACTGCGATGGAAAAGCCGAGTCTATTAGTGTGTTAGTTGGTGGAGTTGATTGATTACGATTGTTTGATAATTACCAATTTCTGGAGGATTCTGATGAATTGGACTGATGGATCGCGTATAACTTCGAGAAATCCTCGGTGAGTTAACCAGAAGAGCTTTACCCACCATCTTGGATATTCGCTGTAGATAATGACCCGTAGACAATGAAAAAGTGGATGGAATTGGAGAAAGAAGGGGTAAAACGGACAAACCTTAATTTCGATGCTTTAGATTATGAAAATCATTCGAAATCAAGGTAAATATCGTAGATGGGTTTTCTTCTAATGATTCCATTAGAAAATAGAGGAAATTTGCAATAGAAATCATGTGTCACAAATGATTTTTAAATTTTTTTTCTGAACTTGATTTTTTTGTCAAAATTTGAAGAGGATTCTCTTTCCAAAATTAAAAAAATCACTTTTCCAAGGATATCTCCGGTTCTATTAGTCCTGAGGTTTGTTTTAAATGAACGGTGAGCTCATTTCCCATCGATGTATAGGGTTTTAAGAAGAAAATTATCGATTTTTCAAGTAGATATAGAGCAAAAACTGGATTTCAGAAAACGGCCTATAAGTAATTGAAAAATCCATTAAAAAAATTAGAAGTCACATAAATCGATGGGAAATTAGCTAACTTTTCATTCAAAACAAACCCCAGGTCGCTACGATCAATAGAACTAGAGATATTATCAAAAAAGTGAATTTTGTCGATTTTCGAAAGGGAAACCCCTCCAAATCCAAACCAAAAAAACTCGAATTTTTAATAACAGAAAAAAAAAATTATACATGTTTTCCACATAAAATTTCCTCAGCTTTGCGATGGAATCATCAGAAAATCTCTATTTTCAACCGTTTAATTGGAATGTCCATTTTGCCTCGTCTTCCCCTAAACCAATTAATTTCCCTTTACGATCAGTCTTTTCGTAACATCGCAAAATCGAAAGGTAGAATTTTTTTTGCTGGGACATCTTTTGTAGAGGAAAATTAGAGCAACAGAATTTCTCATGTAGTTCAATTTTTTTTTAAGATCTCACCAAATCAATTCACATGATAACAAAGAAATAAGGTCTTTTTCCTATCTGCTTCGAAAATTGATTTATGAATGTATTTCTTTTCTTTTCTTTTCAATTGAGTGTTCAATAAACGTACCCAGAGGAGAACTCTGCATTCGAATCGGAACTTCGTTACAAAATGGTGAATGACTTATAGTTTTTTCTCCATTTTTGAAACAGAGACCAAAAAAAGCTTCATCTCATTATTTTTATGTAGCACTGATTTTCTCTGTACCAAAAAACTCCCAGATATTTTTGTGAGGATTTTTTTCCACCAAAACTTCTCTATTTCTCTTACATTTCAGAATATTTCGAAAACACTGATCTTGAGTTGATTTTCAAACTCCAATGAATTTATGAAAAATTACTCACAAGTCGTTCGATTTAGAGTTCTTCCTCCACTATAAAAGAAAGACGATGATTATTCAAAAGACAATATATAAATTAATGTTAAAAATACTCACTTCATAAGTCTTCGCGACGTGAACCTCTAATTGTAACGAAACATCCATTTCCTTACAAGCATCACTCGTTAAAAATGCGTCGCAAATTCTTTGCGCTGCTCTCCTGCTGCTGTCTTCATTTTTTGGTGCAATTGCAAGAGTAGCAACGAGGAAATCCGCTGGATTGTAATTGCTCGGGCATGGATAGCCCAATCTGCAAAAAGAATCCAAATTAAAAATTCAGTGGAGAATGAAATTTAAGAGATCGGAATAATTACTTGGAGAAGAATGAAAGCGCTTGATGCTTCGTTCCAGTAAAGGCGATTCGTCCATCGGCAACAAGAATTATTCGTTGGAATGTGTCGAATACCGATGAACTCGGCTGATGAATTGTGCACAGAACGGTTCTTCCACGTTCTGCAAATGCAGTCAGTTGTGATATGAGAACACTCGCGGAGTTTGAGTCTTGTCCTGTTGTTGGTTCATCGAGAAATAGAATCTTCGGATCTGTCAGAATCTTTAAAACAGAATTGTCTCGAAATCAATTGAAAAACTTTCGTCTTAAAATTATATTGATGATTCTTCGAATTTACTTCACTTGCAAATGCTAGCCTCTTCTTTTCGCCTCCAGACAAAACTTTGTTGTCACCGCTGGTTCCTATTCTGACGTCACGCCTGTCAAATAATCCAACTTCTCTCAATAAGCTGTTTATCTTATCTTGTATCTGCCACGTTTTCATTCTTCTATCCAATTTCATTTTTGCCTAGAAAAACAAAGATAATGCTCATTAAGTATGTTAATGAGCAGAGTGCAAGGGTCTCATTACGCTTTACCATGAAGCAGAGATGCTCGAAGACCGTCATTGTACCGATAAAAATATCTTCTTGATGCATAAATCCACTGTGATGTTTCATGTATCTGGGATCGACTGGGAGACCGTTCATTCTTATATCTCCGTGGACAATCATTCCAGCTGAATTTCAAATTAAATCTTTATGTTAACGTTCGAATTATTCGAGTATTCAACGTTCAGTTTTGATAATTTGACTTACGTGCTGTTCGATAGGCAAGCGCAGTCATTAATGAACTCTTCCCTGCACCACTACCGCCCAATATTGCTGTCAAATCTCCGGGTTTGACTACTCCGCGAACTTTGAAAAGAAATCGTTAATGTCGATTTAGGAAGAGAGATGAACACGATGGGTTTGTTTGGAGGAATTAACGTTTTTTTGACATATCTCGAAATGGAAGGAAGATAGGGGAGACCGGGGCAAGATGGACCTGGGCGAAATGATCTGGAAATTTTTTTCGGAGTGAAGGAACCCGCGAAAAAATTTATAAAAATTCAAGCAGATGTTCCAACATATCTACATTTTTGTGGAATTTTTTCAATTCTTTTCGAAGAGACATTCACTCAAAAAAAAATCCCGGATTATTCTGCTCCGTTGTGTATTTGTCAGAATGAATTCTAGTATGAAGTACAAAATACATAGTGAATAATACTAAGTTCTTGTATAAATTTTGGAAGGTCAGAGCAGCAATGCTCAGCTTCTTGAAGACAGTAGATTCGTTGATATATAAATAACCCTAATCATTAGCCGTTTCATAATTTTCGATTAGTTTATCCATAATTTTCTCTAAATATTCACTTTCACCGTAGTAAATTGACATAGTATGATCGATGTTGGCATTACAAAACCGAAAATTGTTGCGGTCTGTTTCCACTAAAACTTTTTTCCCTCACAAGAAATTTCCTATCTCCCATAGATTTCGAGATATAACGAAAAACTGATGGCAAGGAAAACCGTAATTCTTCATTTTCGTCAAAGATCTTTACCATTATTAATTAATTGCTTGGAAATACTACTTCCTCTATCCGTGGCATAAACAGACAACTCTCGCCAGGACAAGGTAACTCCTCGATCCGAGACTCTCGTAGGCGATGACTTCATTGGAAATCCTTTTGATGCTCCATCATTCGAAAAAGAAAACATTTTTCCGAGAAACTGAAGGAACTTTCGAAATCACTTCAACAGAAATTTTCATTAATTTATTCTGATTAGAATCACTTCGATTTTTATAATTAACTAATGCACAAACTTTTAATCATTAACAACATTGAAATTTATATCTTTAATAATAAATTAACACTGGCGGTGGGTGGCAGACACCCATTCCCCTTTGGGAGGAAACCTTAGCGCTGGAAGCGCGACTGGAAACTCTTAGTTACTGTACACGACTGCCGGGGGCTTGCGGCACGCAGCAATGATTCTGTTCTTCAATTGAAAGGGGAAACAAGCGATATGTTGCCTGATTCAAAAAATAACCGATGTTCAATGACCTCCCGCGATAATTTTCAGGGAAATTGAAAAATTCATTGTGCTCTCACTTCGATGGATTTTATGGGAAAAATAGAACTTAAGGATTAATGTAATTGAAGACTGAAACCCTATACTTTCATTACGCATCAACGATGGAGTATTTCTTGCGAAGTAAACAAATACGAAACATATGGGGGGAATTATTAATTTTTTTAATGCGCAGAATCCATAATCACTTGTACTGGAAGAAGAAATTCATTCAAAGGATAACTACGTTGGAGGATTATCAAATTTTTAAGTCTTTCATTGGCAAAGCACGGAAATTTCCACTGAAGAGCTATATAATGTATTAAATTTCGATCAATTAGTTAACGATTTATAGCAAAAGACGAGGAATGATCAATTTAATTGTCTTTTTTCAAATATCATTCAAGCAAGTGTTGGTAAAGTGACACCTACGCCCCTTTGATTCTACACCGACGACATTATATAATTTTTCAGTGGAAATTTTCTGACCTTTTCGATCTAATGGATAAAATTGAGAAACACCATATCAATCAGCTCCCAATTTTTTTCCGCGTGTTAATGAAATTCGTAACGGAAAATAACACTTCTTATCAGAATTTCGAAAGATTCGGAGAGGTCAAAGTTGAATAGAACTGGAGCATAACTTCATCAAAATCGTGGAGCTACGATATTGTATAGTAAATGATATCAAATAACACGAGAACTTCCTTGGAAGTCTCATGGTTGCTTTTCACTCAGTCCCATCTACCTTTTTACCTTTACATTTTCATGGGGTCCCGTGGTATTCCATCCTCTTTCATTTCCATTTGTTATTTTTTCTCTTCACATATTCATATATATAATGCGGTCGCACGGTGTACTTATCAACCGGTTTTTAAATGACATCGATATCGAAGTGGTCAGTACTCCTATACGTACTTGCAGGAAACGCCACTGTGAAAATGTACAATTTTAAATCTCAAAGGACAATTTGTGGTATTTACACAATCAGAATGAATTTGTGACAATCCATCTTTTCACATCATTTATCGAAAAAAATGTTTCGGGAATAGAGAAAGAAGTCACGTAGGGGTCGAATGAAATGAAGATAGGTTTTACGATAATTGTAATCTTGTTTCATGATAATTTATTTGTTACATAATATTTATGTACACTTAGACGTAGTCAGCGAACTTCATTATAAAATACTTGAAGAATCATTTATTAAAATTGAAGATAAAAATTAGTGAAGCAATGAAGGATGGAAGCTCTCACTTTCGGCGGAGAGTCTTCGACAATAATGCGAGAAATGCGAAGAACCTGAAGCTGATAATGAGAGCGCAGAGACTCATGATGTCCATGCTGAAGTCGTCCTGAAATAAATAAAAGAATCAAGAGAATTAATCACACTATATTTGCACGGAGAATCATTCAATTGGAATGACCACGAACCTCATTGAAGTTATATGTCTGCAATACCATGTGTCCGCTCTTTGGACAGGTCGCATTACTCCGTGTGCAGGCTATTGTTTCAACTTGTGACCACTGATTAATCAGTAGTGCCTCATTGCCATAACGAAACCATGACAAGTGAGAGAACCATTTGAAGTATACGGGAACGGATCTGTTGAAACCAAATGAGAAAAGATTATTCTTCTTCAGTTGAAACGAAAGAATTCGTTGGAAATAGTTCGAAGTTATTTACGCTGTGTTGAGAAAAAATCCGCCAAAAAGCAGGAAAGGAATGATGACCGGCGGTCCAACGGAGAGTGCCATTGAAATATTGGTGCTTGCGCAAGAGATGAGATATCCTGAAAGAAAATAAAATCGTTAAATAAATTCATTTAAATGATTAAGTATTGAATGTTTAACAGTTTGCTGGTCGTTCAGAATATACAAGCCGAGATTATTCGAGATTACCCATTGAAACAGTGCTCGTTCGTGCAAAAATTTATGGTAATACGATAACCGTGCTGCCAAGTAACTCTATCAGGTGCGAATATATAATATAATACCAGTCGATGAGAATATCTTGGGTACAAATTTTATTACGAATGAAACATTGAATTACTTTACCGAAAGAAGTGGCGACGTTTGCAATGAGTGTCATGATGCCAGCGGCGATGAAGAAGTGTGTTACACCGGGATAAAGTCCGACCAATGGATAAACTATTGTTGTGAAGAGAAGTGGTACAGCTATGAAGATTGGCGCCTCAGCTAGTGTTTTACAGATGAAGTAAATGTCTGTACGATACATTCCATTTCTATGCTCACGCAGAAATATTGGCAACTCGGCACAGAAAACCTACGATTTTTTTTAATTATTTAATGACGGATCAATTCAGGAACTAAATGGGAAAAGTCTATTTTATCATTATGTTTTTCCAAGATATCTCGAACTTAATTGATAATTAAAATTGAGCCTCATTTACTCAAGTAGAATACTCACGCTTATTACAGCGAAGACATTTTGGAATGTCATATTCGTTAAGAAAATAAATAAGGCACCATTTATATTCATTACTCCGTCCTGGTCCAAATTTTGACCGTAATAGATTATGCCAATCAGTAAAGAAACCATCTGAAGAATATCATAATTAATAAAAACGGAGAATTTTACAATGAATAAAATAGAATTCTTCATTTACTCACAAGCGTTTGGAGCAATCGAACTTTAATAAGAATTGGCTCTTTGATCACTGAAAGCCAAGATCTCCATAGAACTGCGCGAAATTGCTCGCACCAAGAAGCTTTGTAAGGCGATCTTTCACTCCTCCGCGATTTTGAATCCCTCAGAGATTCCTCGAATTCACCTTGAATCGTCTCTGCCTCAAGCGCAATTTTCATTCCGTGATCGCTTCTCTGGAATGCATCGCAGACTGCGTTAATCGTGTACCTGCAAGATGCCTCGCGACCTGGCACAATCGCGAGAACTTGAACAAAGTAATCAGCGGGATTGTAGTTACTCGGACAAACTGCGCCCATTCTGAAAAAACCCAAGTTCATTCCATTCAATTCCAGCGATTTATTAACGGAATGAAGCAACTAACTTTTTAAAAAATGCACATGCCCGCTCCGGACTCCCCATGAAAGCGACCCTCCCCTCTGCCATCAGAAGAATCCGATCGAATAACGCAAAAAGTTCTGACGATGGTTGATGAAGAGTTGCGATTATCGTTTTTCCCTGAGCTGAATCAAAAGTTATTCTTCATTGCTACCCAAAAAATTCATGAAATTTCGTTTATATTAATAGATCACAGACCAGCCAGTGCCTTCAGAACCGAAACCACTTGATGCGCCATGAAGGAATCGAGACCGGAAGTTGGTTCATCGCAGAACATCAGCGGCGGATCGGTGAGTACCTCAGAAGCAAATGATAATCTCTTCATTTCTCCACCTGACAAGCCTTTAACTCTCCCTGGTATACCGATGATTGTGTTTCGACATTTAGTCAGCGCGAGCTGCATCGAAAATAAAAAAAAATCAAGCGTGACGGAACAGTTTTAATAGCGAATCCCTAAAGCGATTTGAATAAATTTTATTTATCCATCAGTTTAAGTAGAATCTCTCAGAAAATAATTGAAATAGAAAAATTTTGTGCGGAAGAATGAAAGCAGTGAAAAACGTTCCTACCAAAATGTCTCTATTTCTCTTGGATTTCGTGATAATCCACAAAAATTAATAACTTGAACATTTCAATTGAACTTAAACATCGTTTACCTCCGATATAACATCGGTCACCCTCTTAACCCGTTGTTTGTACGGTATGTGCCTATCCATCCGTACCATTGCCTGAAAGAGCAAGTGCTCACGCACGGTTAGTGTACCAACAAATAGATCATCCTGCTGTACATATGCAGTCCTTGACGTGAGTACACTCGATGTCACTCTCTTACCATTAGCCGCCATCGTACCAGACACTGTGATACCACGTGATGAGCGAAATGTTAAGGCATTTAGTAGTGTGGTTTTTCCCGCTCCCGACGATCCCATTATCACCAACAATTCTCCAGGATAAGCTGCTCCGCAAACTAAAGAATAAAACAAAATAAAATCGCGAAAACAATCCGGATCTTTCAATCAATTCAATCATCATCGAGTTGCTCCATTTATTTTGTAAATTCTTTTATTAAAATTTGCAAAAGAAAATAGATTCAAGCGCTTAGATAATCAATGAGATTTCAATAAATTCGTCCAATAAATAACGCGAGTTAATTAAGTAAGCGCAAACGTCTCGTCACATTGAAAAACTACAGAGCACCAACAATTCTTCAGGATAAGCTGCTTCGCAAACTAAAGAATAAAGCAAAATGAAATCGCGAAAATAATCCGGATCATTCAATCAATTCAATCATCATCGAGTTGTTTCATTTATTGTATAAATTCTTTTATTAAAATTTGCAAAAAAAAAAATACAAGCGCTTAGATAATCAATGAGATTTCAATAAATCCGTCCAATAAATAACACGAGTTAGTTAAGTAAGAGCAAACGTCTCGCCACATTGAAAAACCACAAACACATGCAGCATCTTATTACAATCTCTACCATCGATGCGAATTCATGTTTTTCTCTTTTAAATTTCATCCAACTGTCGATTCTCACCGTCTTTGAGAATGTGCCTCTGTTCTACTGGTTTTTTCCTTCTAAATAAATGATCCCATGCTCTTCCATTACGCATTGTATGATATACATTAACTTCACTCCATGTGTATGTTATCCTGTCGGCTGCGTCGGGCATAGGAATTCCTCTGCTTTTCGATACAACTGGATCCATACGTAGTATCGCCTCTGTGCTACCATCAGAAACATCGGCTTGGCCATTTCCTTTTGCATCGAACTGTCAATTAAATTTTTTTTTACGTAATTATATCTTATGCTCTCTTTAACGAGGCGATTAAATTTATAGCATTAGGTTATCAGTTACTGTTTTGAAGGCAGTGATGTGGGGTAATTGTTGGAGACTATATATTTTTTTCTTTAATGAAAGGATGTGGAGAAAACGTAGAAAGGTGAGGGGACATTCGTTGCATTCGGCGACACCTTCCTTCTACTAATCTCCCTCCTGCGGGTTCTCAATTTCTAGCGGAAAGCCCTCAACTAACGCCTACGGCTTCCGGAATAGTGATCAACCTTTTGCGTTTTTTTGATTCATTTTCATAATTATTTGTATTGAGGTAATATCGAAATATTTTTTCCTCTCTTTTTTGAGACGTTTGATTTTATTGCGGAATCCAATCGAGTTTATTTCGTGGATATCTTTGGAACGAATGGCTTAGAGAAAATTATGATTTTTTTTTTGTAGAGAATTTGATTAGAAACAGAAAAGGTCGCTACGTAAATTTTCTTTCGAGCAGTAGTTCATTTATTAATTTGTTTATTTTTTGTTTGTACTTACAAATGCCACAGAATCATACGAAGTCCTTTGGGTACTCGTTGAAGCATTGGGGGAGGGGGTAATTAAGGGTTGATTTTCTTCAGTTACTGTCATTCTTTTAAATGGATTTGTTTATCTTTTAAAAAAATAATTCGTCTATTTAATAACACGAAAACGATATTTTAATTACTCTCTGTTCTCTTCCAGTATCACAGAATCAAAACATTTTTTTCAATCATAATCGTACTGATTGTGCATTAATTTCTCTTGAAAGAAGGATTTCACTATCGTAAATATAAATTTTTGATGAGCTTCTTGCGAGATATGAATTCAAATGATAAACACTGTGCAAATGAACAAACGCCGAGATAAAATTCTGTTTTAGTTCGAATTGATGTCCTCAGCTCGCTGTTTCCGACAGATTTACTATTTCAGTTTTGTTTCTTTCCTCTTAAATATTTTTATTATCATAAACTTAATTAAAACACCTTTTTTTACTGACTGACATCAAAAAGTTTGGTATCAGAGATTCATTAAACGTTGGATTATTTCAAATGATTCGATTTGACGTTTTGAAATGACGAAAAATTATAAAGTCGATCTATCGACTTTGACGATCACGGAATGACTGAATTTCTCCCGCTACTGAAGCCGTAGACAGGGCTACCCAGTGGCGTAAGTTATCATTCTACGAAGTGTGTTTAAAAATTTTCATGGATATAAGAATATGAAGGGAAAGACGAGATGAAATGGTTTTTTCTACAGAAATTTTTGAGATTCTATTATCTTCAATGTTCTCTAAAGAATCATTGAAGTTCTATCCGTATGGATTCGTTGGAAAGATTAGATTTTTATCGAATCATTAAAGAACATTTGTTTAAACTATTTTTTTTTCGTTAAATTGTAATAACATCTGCAATCTATTTTAATGAAGTAGGTAAACAATGATTCATTGTGTTTAATGATGATTTTCATTCATCGCAGACTTGATTAAAGATTTTGATTTCAGATATTTTGATAAAAAATTCTAATTCCGTGGAAAATTTTATGGTAATTTCCATAAGCGTCGTATTAAATTTGTTTTAATGGAAAAATGGTTATGAAATGCCAATTCTTAGTTCAAATGCAAAGGAATTTATGAGTCTTGAGAATGTGGAGCGAATTTGGAAAAATGGTGAAAAATTAATAGAACCCAATGGATTATGTTTATAATATGATGAAAAAATTCAGTCAAATTTTTAGGGGATTTACGAAGCTATTAACGGAGAAAATTGATATATAAAATTACGTGTAGGGGAGAATGGGGCAAAGTGGAACGTCTTCAGTTGCAATACCTCGAGATCGAGCAGGTGAAATCCGACAATTTTTTTTCATTTTGAAGCTCTTTTTTTAAGCTACAAAATGAGGAATTGTTGAATTTCATCGATGGAAATTTCATAATTATTAAGAGAATCTGTTCTTTTGAATGAATTAATGTTTTTTTGTCAATGAATGGAAGGATCTTCCTAATAATTATGGAATTTTCACAATTTTTATGATTTTTTCACCATTTCCAACAAAGATATCATCAATTTTTACCGGATCACAGGCGAATTCACCTCTGCATAGTGGATCACGTCTCTTCTATTCTACATTACTTTTGTACCTACATTTCTTCCGACCTAAACGCGATTACAATAAACTGTAATTAAAACACGAATTACATTTGTTACCGATTGTTATTTATTTCCCGATCACCTCAATCACTACAACTTAACATTTTCTCCCAAACTCACCCGTTTCGAAGATATTCTTAACATAAACTCGTACTCCAATCAACTATCGTAATTTAATACTAAATAAATCGACGAATAATATAATTAATTTATTTTTATTACTTTTAACTTTTTACACTTTATAAACAGAAGAAAAAAAAATCATTGACATTTGAATTATTTCCACTAAAATACACCACTCCATTTCTCATCACCGATTGTAAATCAAAATTTATCGAAGAAATTGAGTCATTTTAATTATCTAATGTTGTTGAAACAACAAAATGGAACTATAGTTTTCGAAAAATGTGAGCGATTTTCCAGGTGTGATTTTTGGGAAACAAAGGGAAAAATAAGTGATAAATCATCATCGCAATATTTAAACTTAATAATTAGACTGTATATCTTTGCAGTAAATATAAATAATTACGATAATCATGATAATAGTAATGAAGAGTACAGCAGTAGGGGATTGTGGCAGCGCTAGTATAATTCAAAAAAAATATTACAGTAATTATAATAATATGAACTTATATTCAATTCATGCTAATTAACATATTTTTAATAATTGCATTGCATTTGGTTGCATTGCGACCAAAGCTGAACTGTGAATTCTGAATCGATTGCATTAAAAAAAAACAAAGAAAGAGAAAACTCTAAATCAATTTTTCTTTTGTCAACTAAAGAATAAAATTCAAAATCAATCGCATAACATTTTTCACATACTTCGTTCTTAATTACTTGTGGCTAACTACATTTTTACTAATTTATCATTACTGCTGTGTTAATTAACATCAGCAGGGCCTCCAATATTCCCGTAAATTCAATAGCGAAGTGGTAAAATCGGAATAGATCAATTTTTACGATCGTTTCTCACCGAATAATTCCAAAAATAATTGAGATAAAGAATTAAAAACAATCTCAATCTCTCTTATTTTTTCAACATTATCCATGAGAATCGATGAAAAATTTGAATTTATTTATTTCCTTTTTTTCCTCGCAAATTTCATGGAAATGAAGAATTTAAATTTACTCCTACCCTCAAAAAAAATAATAATTCAGAGTGTCAGTCTCGAAAGCGTGATTCGCAATCAGATTCAAAGTCTGTTTAGAAAGA
>JABSMS010062979.1:0-43397 GCA_018902275.1 Aleiodes sp. PSUC_FEM 10030003
ATTTCCCGACGATTTGCATGGTTAAAAGCAATCGCTAAAAGAAACCGCTTCAATGAAATGATCAAAAATTTGACGCTTACAGTTGTTGTCGGAGTCAGTAAAACTATTTATTTTCTGAAAAATTTACTTGTATTTACAATGATTATTATGAAACATAATTGTGGCAAGTATAAAAATTGACTTGACACCAGTTTTTCCAATATACTAGCTATATGTATAATATACACTCATGATTAGTATATTTTCTTTAGAGTGTACACTTATGACGTTCAGTGACTCTTCTTCTTTTATAATTACGTGATGAAGTTTCAAGCTATTATTGTAGATTTCTCTTATCTGAATTTATATTATTATGGTACATTATCCAGAGAAGTATTCTTTCTCCCTGTATGTATTTCATTTCCTATGCGAATCAACAACTGTCTACTGATTTATTGAAAATGCGAAAGAGGTAAGACAATTACGCAGAATATACTGTCCTCGTCAAAATCAACAAAAGTGATCTTTTTCCGTCTCCGTTCTCATTACTCAGATTTGCTCAGTCCTTAAAATCGCTCTGTGCGAAGAGCGGAAAAAAGAATTTTTGTCAATCTTTTTGTTGGATTCTGATTGCAATTATTGATTTTCATTGTAAATTCTTTTATTCCTTTCAGGAAGTGTGTTGGTTTTGCATGAGCCAGTAATTACACGTATGAAAATCTCTAACTCATAACTGTCGATACAATACAATTTTACCCTCACTGTAATTATAACATGGGAAAACTAGTGTAAAGTTTTAGCGTACAATTTTACTTGAATCTGGAAACAGTCGACTATTGCATGTCTCTAATTACTCCTCAGCCATGAATATGAAAGCATCACTTGGAGCTGCTATAACTTATACAGAAGTTGCTACTACATTACTTTGTTCTTGGCCTCTCAGTTGTAGTGCAACGACTATACAAAAAATCATTCACGAAATCAAATGGTGGTTTTTACTGTCCATGATATCCATAACACTTATTCTAAATATGTATACAATGTATCTGGGACGTGAGAATTTGATGGAGGTCACAAAATTCATTTGTTACACTGCATCAGATGCTCAGACATTTATCAAAATGATCATCTGCAAGAGATATTATCATGTATTCCAGGTAATTTCTTGAAAAATAATTATTCATCATACTAGAAGGTTATGCTGAAAACTCCGCTTTCAGGAGATATGTACCCCATTTCAAATTTGCCAAATCGAATCCTCTCCAGCTATTCTGATTTTGACTGGGTGTGCCTGGTTAGGCAGGTCATTGATATGCCTGATTAAGGCCACCTGTGACAGAACGCTTACCTGATCAGATTTCTACTCGGGCACTCATTGATGTACCTTTTAAATCATCTCAATCCTGAATCATTGTTTGATTGCAGCATTTAATTGAAGAAATGAAGAATTTTGCGGCAAAATCCAAACTCGAAGACAGAGACGTTTTAATGAGTTGTATCGAACAAGCTGCGCCAATACACTTATACATCAATCTTAGTGGAATTTTCGCTGGTGTATTCATGGTCATAGGACCGTTGATGATGGAAGATTCACCACAAGCAGATGTTAAATTTCCATTTCCCGTTGATAATTTTTACGTTCGTGGTGTTTTTTATATTCAGCAGTCCATTGTAATACTCCAGTGTGCTTCAGTTTCACTTGTTGATGGACAAGTGTGTTTGTTCATCTGGTTCACTACAGCAAGATTCAAAATGTTAGAAAAAAATGTTATCAATATCAATGGTACCAATGAATTCAACAGCTGTATCCAAGTTCATCAATATCTGCTGAGGTAATGTGAATGCTCTGTCACGAATAATTTGATCCACAATTTAATAAGGAACAATTCATTTCTATTACTCAAGATATCTCGATGAAGTGTGTAAAATAGCACGACCTATTACAGTAACAACTGTGATTGTAGCTACAATTGCTATCATTTTTGGTGCGATCCATATTGTAGGAGTAAGTTATTATGGAAGATTGAAGAAAAATATACATTAAAAGATAAACCATTTTTGCAGGATGAACCATTCAATCTGAGAGTGCAATTCATCGCAATCATAATAGCATTTGCTCTTCAACTCTTTATCAGTGCTTATGCAGCTGAAAATTTGATCCAAGCTGTAAGTAACGAACATAGTGATATTCACTGTGACTTGATATATTTCAAACTATTTAATTTAACAATGAATGCTTCACTTAAGGTATTTTGGTAGCTATAATTCTGGTTAGGTTGGCACATTGTTTTAAATGAATGAAAAAATATACCCGCAAATTTGAATAAAGTTGAAAATTCTAATTTTCTTTTCCAACCACTAATTTCTTTACCCGTAGCTTCCTCAGTCTTAGGAAAATTGTCTCACTTCTCGGAGTTTTTCAGGAATTCAGGTTATGCATTCACCATGTAATAATATAGATGAATCCATCTTTTCACAGTCAAATGATTTGAAGTGGTCATTCTACAAATCCAATTGGATAGACAATCCGAACAAACTCACAAAAACTGCTGTGATTTTTGTTCAAAGATTGAATAAAGCACCAGGAATTTCAGTCACCGGAATCATGCCACAATTGTCATTGAATTATTATGCTATGGTAAATATAATTAGAAACTGTTTCCATAATTGCACCCATGTTCCCCAAATTATATGTTTATTTTTCTGACTTTTGCTTGTACCAATTTCAGTATTTGTCAAAGACATTCTCATTCTTCACAACTCTTCGTGTTATAGTCGGCCAAATTTTACAAAATAGTGAAGTCAAATGAATTCATCAGAAATTGAGACTAAATTCATATTGTATTAGTTTTCTGGCTCTAAAATAGTAAATAAATAACTCTCTACTAATGTTTACAGCAAATATGAGATAAAACTGTATTGAAATCGCAGATCAAATCACCTTCTCCCTGCATTTGTCCATCAGGAACTTTTTCTAATCTTCAGTCGGTTAACTTAACTTCAATCACAAGAAAGCTGGAGAACTCCAGAAGAGATTAAGAAATATAAACGTCATATACTTGTGACAGTTTCACAAGAGATTCCATGGATAGTCTCACTCAGAAGTTCAGCCCATCGTGAAATTAGGAAAAATCTCGTGCCTATATGTATCTCCATCGTCAACAAGGTGAATCATTGCTAGATTTATCCATTGAATGCTGAAGGTGTTACAAAAATAATTGATGAATAGCGAAACCAAAAATTATTAAGATCCCTATATCATTCATGAATATGGAATTCTATTAAAATCGACGCTGATCCAATTTTCAGTCAGGGTGGCCTTATTAGCGAGAGGTACCACAATAGAAGGGTTATACAATTGAACGAAAAATAAGAGGAAAATCTGGGAAGGTTTCATGACATACTGTGAAAAAGCTTGACAACATTTTTTATTTTCGAAACGCTGAAAAAACCGTGTTACAAGTTTTTTCTTTTTCTCTATACGAACAAAAAACTTGATAATTTAAAACAATAATAATGAAATCTATGATTCGTTGACATTAAATGGTAAAAAAATGTATATAATAAAATTCAATTACATAAATGTAAAGTTAATAGACAACGTTACACGCGTCACGCTTGTGTGTTCCAAAAAAGT
The DNA here is from genome assembly GCA_018902275.1 of Aleiodes sp. PSUC_FEM 10030003. Classification (NCBI taxonomy): domain Eukaryota; kingdom Metazoa; phylum Arthropoda; class Insecta; order Hymenoptera; family Braconidae; genus Aleiodes; species Aleiodes sp. PSUC_FEM 10030003. The sequence continues at coordinate 3,617 of JABSMS010062979.1, forward strand.
ACAAAAATTATTCAATATGTTTTCCTCTTTTCTTTCACTTTTTGCTCCTCTCCTCATTAACATCGATCAAATAATTTGTTCAGTGGTAATGAAAATTTTTCATTTTTTTAATTCTATTTGTGTGCATTTTACATTTATAGTCATGTACAAAAAAAAATGGTCGCATAATTATTTTTCATTCAAATATTATTTAACATTTATTTTCTCTTGTGTATTTCAATCGGAAACCAAAAATAACTAATTTTGTTTATTGAGTTTTGAAAAAACCTTTGAAATTTTTACGTGAAACGTGGTCTGATAAAGTGAATAAGACGGCCGGAGCGGGTGGAAGGAATAATTCATTGGTGTTTGTTCATTATTATTATTTTTTTATCTCCATTTCTATGAAACTACTTATCATATAATTAATTGTTTGTTTTTCTGATTTATTGTGATGGAAAAGTGCAATTCTTTTTTCTTTTTTTTCATTAGCAAATTTTTATTTAGCGCAATTGGAGCACTTATTTTAGACTTTTCACTTGGCAATGCAACACAGACTAAATAACAGCAGTGAAAGATAATTTTTTTTTTCATTATTCCTTGCGTATTATCGTAATTTTATTTCGTTCATCATATTTCAACCATCTTAGTCCATACGCTAGCTGGGTTATTGGCCGAAAATTAGGGCCTCTGAACAATTTAGTTATTCCTTTTCATGCTGTCACTGTTCATATTGTTATTATCAATTCAATCGAATATTGGAAATAACTGGTTGATTTTAATTCTGAAACTTTCTCTTGAGATATCTCGAAGATTCGTAACTAAAGGTTCCGCGTTCAAATCCTGGTCTCTGCCGGTTGACACAAGGACCAATGTAATTAATTACATATGCTTTGTCCACAAATACACCATGAACTTCCGTCGCTGATAAACTCTTGATTATCTGTAAAGACACTCTTCTTCAGGTTTTTCCTCTATTTGAAAATTTACATCTATTCCAAGAGTGTGAGGATGGTTCTGATCAAGAGCGAAGCATCGAAAATTCATAAATAAATGTGAAAATTCACACCTACAATTCATTCCAATCCCATATCGTATGGCGAGAATGAGAAAAAGAAAAAAATCTATTCAGGTTGATCAATTTTCCAAAAGTCAAAACACTTTGTTGTTTCGTGTTCAAATAAAAAGCAGCTTTTGTTCGAATTTTTTTCCTTCGCGTCCAATACAATTCGAGAAATCATTAATTATAATATGATTTGAAGTAATAATCGAAGAAAGTGACAGCGAAGACATTCATGATGAAACCCTAGCTAGCGTCAGCACTATTTTAGCAATCAGATAATTACCAATTTTATAATTTAATGAGGCAATGGAATTTCTATACATATGGTCTTTTTGCTCTAAGCATCTTCCTTCATTTTTAATTCATTCAATTTTTTTCGCATAAACATGATGAAGTTTGATTAAAAATGAATGACTCCATTTTTCTTCATTTTCCTTTTTCGTTATACTTTATAATTATTTTTACGGTGGACTTCAAAACTTGAATTAATGTACATTATAATATATTTTTCTTTACATATTCATTTTTTTCAATTATTGTAGATCACAGACACCTTGTTCTTAATTCATAAAAACAATTCAATTAATATTTTTTCTTATTATTTCTTGATTATTATTATTATTTTTCCAATTTGTTTTCCCTCAAAATTTGTTTATAATTTCTGGTTTTAGGTAAGACCATATTTTCATGAATTTTGACGTAATTTATATTGATAATTGTGTGCGCGTGTGGATCGTTAAAGTTCTTCAATATTATACTATTTTTAAATGTTTTCTTTTTTAAATTTTTGTGTAACAGGTATTTGGGATTCATGAACTTATCGACTGTCCAATTATAAAATCCAATTGCTGCGGGTAGTAGTAACAACATTGTATGTTGAGTCAGCAATGAACTATTGTTACATTTTCTTCGAAAAAAAAGAACAAATTCATTTTAAAAAGAAAACTCATTTTTCTCTGATGGAAATAACAATTTTCTTATCAAGAAATTCGTAAAATGATTTTTATCATTCTTTCGAATAAAATTTCGTGACAGTCTGACAAATGGACGGCGATAGAGAGTTAACTAGCATTTTTTGCGAATATTCTTTCCCTCTTTTGTTCTGCAGAATATTAGTAATTGAAGATTAATGTATTTGTTTATCAGACTATTGAAATAATTTATCGCAGGAGAACAATTATTGCAATGATAAGAAACGTGCGTATCTCAAAAATAAAGCTATCATTGAGTTTTATTAAATCAATAATGGAGTTGCGAAGATTCTTTTGCGAATATTTCTGAAACTACTGAGTTAACAGAAAATGTCACAGAAGCTTTTTTATGGAGAAGTTTGTGAACTAAAAAAATGTCTCGTGGCAAATTCTTGTAAACCGTATTTTTTTTTAGTTATTTCCAAAATAATCTGCAAGCCATTCTTAAAATCACTTTACATTCCCACTGTAATATTTTGGAAACTAAGCGAGATAGAGGAATTTTATAGGAACTAGAGGGTGTCTTCTTCTTCTTATCACTTATAATAGGAATCTTTTTCGTAACTCGCATCTTCCTGTATCAAAAGGCTCTAGCTAAAGTTCATCTATCCCGCTCCGATTCCGAGATATTCACCAATAACCGGTCAGCGATTGTGACCCCATTCCATCATATGAGTGTTCTCACGAATTCCGGCGAGGCACTACGCGTAGAATTCAATGGGAGAAATATGTGTAGGGTGGTAGAACTCTCCAATTGGTTCCTTCATTCAAGATAGCACACCGTTCAAATTTTAGAACATTGAAAATTGTTATCCTTCAGTTGCTAACCCCAGATTGGTTATCCTATGAGCATCGCGTTGTTTTTTTTCGTTTATTTCTATGAATATAAAATTGAAAGATATGGAAAAATTGATGCTAAATTTCAATTTACTAATTGAAGTATGCAGACACATGCAAGTATTTTTGGATTTAATTAATTGCCAAATTGAATCAGTGGAAGATAGTTATCGATGAAATGGATAGAAAAATGCGATACTCTCCTCGTTAAAGTGAATGGTTTACATCGAGCAGTGTCACCGAAAATACGCTATAGTACATGACACGTTGAAGAGTGACTTTGATAACTCCGCACTTCAATTAACATTGAAATAATTTTCAGAATAATTTTCAGACCTGAAAACCCTACGTGGGTGTCCTTGGCGCGTCTCTACGATCCTTGAATGAGGTACGTTCGGTCAATTATTATTCTTAGAGTGTATAATTTTCACCTGCATATTGAAATGAATTTCACAATTTAAAAGACTGATTCTTCTGTGCTTACATCAAATTAGAACCAATACGTTTGTCGTCGTTAAGTCTTTTTTTTTGCTTTTTTAAAGAAAAATTTAAATTAAAAGATTTTGCAGTGTATTGTGGGACGAGTGAAATGAGTGTAGTTTACGGTAACTACGAAAATGCCACCGTGTGTAGATGCTTCAATGATAACACAATAAGCGAATTATTTTATTATGTCTCCAGTATACTTTTTTCCATTCTTCTATGAATTTGATTAAATTCATTTGTTCAACCATTTTCATTTGTTGCCGTGGTATTAATTAAAAATTTTTTTTCAACATTTATACCAATTTCTGTGGATCCCAATAGATCGAATCCATCCTCCATTGTTTTAATCTTTATTATTGTGTTATAAAATTTTTATTTCAGAGTGAACCAAAAAAATAATGACTAGTCTTTTATTGATTGGATAGTTGCAAAGAAAAAAATTAATGATAATTTATTGTGAGAAAATTTGTGGAAACCAAATATCGAAAAATTGGTGCGAACATCTTTTCAGCAGCAAAGTGGTAAATGCAGTTAAGTTTATATGGAAAATCTATATGACTTAACCATTCTTCTACAATTTCGCTTTTGATCTTTTTCCTATTTTTTTTTTAACTTCTGGTTCACTCTGCTGACTGGTTTGTAATCACGACGACATCGGTAGTATTGATGCACTGACGGCAATAATCACGGAATAACAATGGCGCCCTATTTTGGGGCCACTTTATTCGTCATTGTAACTAATTCATTGAGTGATCATCTAGTGGGGCTTCCATGAAATATTGTTCAAGCCCTGGAAATGTCGTTTCAAACTGCCGCCGTCGGCCCAGGTGGAGTTAAGATACTCGTCGTCATCGTCTTGCTCAAGTTTCTGGAAAAAAAAGAAATACAGGAAATTTTTATTACTATGGATTTTTCGTTTTATCTTCGTGATTTAAGAATTCAATCGGAACATTTGTTGCCAATATTTCTGTTGTAAATATCTAATGAATTTTCTCTGCGTCTCTTTTATTGTGTTTTTTTAAATTTATTTTCTACGTTAAGTTCAAGAAGTGGAGAGTAAGGTGAAAACGGAAGTTGAACATTCTTTCACTCTACTTTGAGACTACGAAATCGTCTTTGAGACTACGTACGTCGAAAATATAAGTTGGAATAACGGTGGAATTTTTCGACCATTAAATAAATGTGAATTCGAAGAAGATTGAAAGGTGAAATGTAAAGTGAGCGAGCCCAAAAATTTCGACTTGGGATGACCAAGTGTTTAGTAATTCAATGTTCCATTTCTGTGTTTGGCCCAAGAATGGTAAGGTTTCAACTTATCTTCACTTATAAGAAAAACACTTTCAATCACTTTTATATTTACATTATGCAGTGAAATCACTACGCCAACACAAGTCACTCTAACTTCTGTGGACAAAGAACTACTCGAAAGGGGGCCATCGATGATTATCGTCCCTTATATTCACGTTTGATACTTCCTAAACTTACCCCATAATACGTAGGAAAATAAATATCGTCGCCTTAGTAACAAAGGGGTGTAAGTGCTATGCATAAGGGTAACTTTTATGCCTCTTTATACCGCTAGTATTTTTTATTTCTCATGAGTATACTACTGTTCAGTAGGAATTTATGCTTTCTCCGTAGTATTTTTTTTTTGATTGTCCCCGAAAAAGGCGTAGGTGATAGAGGAACTTAATGTTCTCCGAGACATATAGTTTTTTAAAATCAAAAATAGTGTATGATCAAGCGAATAAAGGTAAAATATATTGTTTTTTTGATTCAACACTACGAACTCATTCTAAATTAAAATTACACTCCATTGGAATAAAAATTAACATAAAATTTGGAAAAAGAACATTGGGAAAAACATTTAACTATAAAATTGATGGTAGTGAACGAAGTTGTAACATCGACAAAAGTGGAATAAAAAGAAAGAGAACATAGAAACATTTGTGTGTAATTAAACGTGCAGAATACATTGGAAATGAACTAGTGTTAATCAAAGGAAGAAAGCGACTCAGTTCTGATTTATTCATCGCCCTCAGAAAACCTTTTCCAAGGGGGAATAGACTAAAAATCAGAAAAATAATTATAAGCATAGTAGCAGAAGGTCAAATTCTTCCTATACTGATCTATTTCATTTGCGGAACGGTAAAGAAATAATTCAACGAGGAAATTTTTAATAACAAAATAATTATGATGCATTTATTCTTTGCCATATCAGTTACACATCATGTAATTAGCGATTATTTCAATGTTCTTCAATGAAAACAATTTTCCATAATTATTTAGAATGTATTGTACTTTGTATCATAGTAAAGGTCATGTGATCGTTATAGAAAAATTAAAATTTTGGATTCACATTTTATCAGTATCAACCCAGTTTCAACCAAGGTAGAATGCTCGGTGTCAATTTTCGGAAGCTTGATGCAAACAATAGCCGAATGATTGTTTTGGTAAATGTATACTATGGCGTCCGACACACCAAATTTCAACTCCAAATAAAATTGTACACCTCTATACCAAATTACTTCCACACCACCTCTTTGACTTGAACTAGGTATGAAAATATACTTATGCTTACCCTTGTGTTGATATGGAATTTGGTATTCCATCGAGGCTCTCCCGGCTGACCTCGTCGGCCATAGCTACCTTCAATTGATGGCCAAAACTCGCGAGATCTTCGCGAAATGCCTCACTACCTGGTGTAATAGCACCACTTGTTGGTGGTAATGATGTTGGATTACTACCATCACCTTCTATATCTTCCTCATCGCCATCTGCCTCAACTAACACTTCTTCTTCTTCGTTGTAAATTTTGAAGTAGGCAATCGTGAGGTATATCACCGAAATTATGAAGGATGGTATTGGTATCGCCATTGCGTAAACCAGATTCATGTAGACCTATAGAATTTATTTCAAGAAACAAACAAAAAAAAAGAAAAAAAAGCTCTTCCAACTTGTTGAGATATTTCATCATACATTGAGCAAAAGGATAAATCAATTACCGACGTCATCAAAGAAAAGTGATCTACCAATGAACATGTATACATGCAGCCATGTTATGTTTCTTTTTCAAAGAGTGAGAAATGCGTACAATAGGCTGGGAAGGACTACATTATGAGAAATTAAGCCCTCAACAAAAAGTAATAATGATAATAATAAAGTTGATACTAAAACATAACGATAGAAATAGTCCAAATTTACAGATATTCTAAGTTGTTTGCATTTTATTTTCCTGTAGTTTTTCCCTCAGGAGCTGATTCTTCAATAAATACAGAAAACATATTTTTTCTACCGAAATCATTTTTTTCCGTAAAACGTGACAAGTTTTAATCAAATATTTTGAGAACTTACAGAAATAGAAAAAAATCCAGAGCAAAACCTTCTCTGTAACTGTGAATGTCCTTTACTAGGCAGGTTATTATAATAAAAATTCTATCTCAATTATTTATTCAGATAAACTCCATTAAAACTCAACGAAGAATTGAATAAACTTATCTCGCTTTATCAATTTACCGCTGAATGAACTCGTTAATCTCTGTTAAACATCATTGTCTTGAGTTTTACACTTAATCCTTGCGAAATGGAATGTTTTAAAATATTAACTTCATTTCAATCTGTTCTACACAATTCTTTCAGTTAGTTACTGCTCTTCCTCCATTTATCTTTAATAATTTTTTCGTTTTACTTTACAATGAAAAGGGAGTTATTCTGCATGGAGAGATTGCTTTGATCTAGATGTTGGAAAAAAATGGTAAAACTGTCGGTGTAAAGTTTTCTTTTTTTGCTCTAGGAATAATAGCATGGCGGCGCTTCCGGGTTTGAATGCATTTCATGCAGTTGAAAAAAATGGTGCCGCAGAACAATTGTCTCGAACTCATTCTAAACTTTTTCCTTTCAACTCCTTTTTTTTTAGTGCTTTCTTTCTTTTGGATTTTTTTTCCATCCCTGTATGCAGTGCCAATGACTATTCAAGCCTTTTACTATGCGAGCTTCATGTGTATTGTAATTGAAAATTGTTCTTTGTTTTCTTATCCAACTGATATCTTTTGTGTATAGATACAGTCGATACCAGTCGAGGAGAGAGAAAAGAAATAGGTATTATCCATTTTTACACTGTCGTGGTATTGCATTTCTATAAATTGTAGGAAGAATTGTTGGATGTACGCTTTTTGTCAATGAGTATTAACTCGATTCAATTAAATATTAAATATACTGAGAGAAAATCCAAAATTCGTTCGATAATATATATAGAATTCATTCTTAGCTCAAGATAACTTGTTATATGAATGAATATGTTAGATATTTTATTGTCAGGGATTAAAAATTTCATATTTGAATTGAACATTTTCATTGTTTTCTTATGATTTAAATGTTTCTCTGTGATATTCATACAAGAGAAAAAACGTACAATTTCGAAGACTTGTGGAGGACAAAAAAAATTATTATAATGAATGATGAAGATACTTTCAATTTTGAAAAAGTTAAAGAGCACTTGAGAATAAGGATAATAATATCGTCGCCACAGGATCAAAGGGGCATAAGTGCCATTTTCTCTTTTTGATTAACAAGAATGTGTAACTTATTGTTCTTTCCGAAAAATGCATTCTTGTAGTAGTTCGAAAAATGGCACTTACGCCCGTCATTTAAATTGAAACAAGATGCTATTCGATTAAAAATGACAACAAAAAAGCAAAACTCACATCGACAACCCTACCAAAACAAAAAGTACTCGAAGCGATGACGTACAACAGCTTGAATTGCATTATTGATAATGGTGGAATGAAAAGAAAAGTTTAGGAATTGACGAACAGATGAATAAGCAGACCTGCCACATGTCGAGATCACTGATGACTATTCCGGGATCCACTTTAGAGTAGTAGCATGTAAAATTATGTCCTATGCTGCTATATTGACGGTAGAAAATACTGCAATTCAGAATCGGAGGGTATCCACAGCCTTTTACATTTGGAAACAGCTTAGCGCCAGTGAAATACCATTCAGAGTTGTTGCCCATGAGACCTATGCATTATTGATTAGTTATTTGACCGATTATTGTTATAATTCACTATTGCGGTACAACGCAATTTTTGAATTCATTCTAATTTGTTTTTTTCTCAATCTCCTCTACTTTCTGTCATTTGTGACTGAAGTTTCTAGTGATTTTCTCCTGTCCACATTTCAGGACAGATCAATTTGAAAGAACAGTCAAAGTTTCGATGAATTTCTTGAAATTCACAATAATTTAATAATTTAATATGGCATTCACAATAATTCTCTTTTCTTTTTAAATTCCTATTTAGAATCATGTACCTGTAGGGAAAGGTTTTGGCAATCCAAGTTCATCCTCGTCGAATTCATCATCAATTTCTTCAATGTAATTGTAATCCCTCGGTGAACGTTGATATCTCGGCTTATCTCCGGTCTCGTCACCCTCGACACCTCCTCCCGCCCTGCCCTCCCCATCTTCAGCAAGCCTTTCCTCGTCAGTTTCATTAATAGGTAACTTGTAATTTACACGTATTTGCGTACAGTCATACAACTCCTTTGTACAACCCTCTCTACACGAGGTCCATGAGCAATTGCGCGTACCTTTAATTCATTTCTTCTATTTAATTCCAATCTTATAAATGTAATCAAACGAATAATCCATGCAACATAGACCATTGTTTTCTTTTCATTTAATAACTAATTGTATTCAATAATACAATCAGCAAGAGAAAGAGATACAAAGAAGAGTTGAAGAAGTGCATTTTAACACAGAAAAACGAAAGAACTTCAATACTCGTAAGATATTGAATGTGGAGGGATTTATTGCATAACAACGTGAAGGAATGAAAAATTTTTCGGGACAAATGGATCGTTCAGAAATGCTTCCTTTGCGTGGGGAGAAAATTTTGGTTTTCTTATCCAAAGCAAATTTAATGCTTTCTCATGGATTTCTGGTGTTTTTTTCAAGGCATTAATTTTTTTACTTGTTGAGATATAAATTTCATTGGTTGATTTGGTCAGAAATATATGAAAATATTTTTCTAGTTGATATAAAAATATCTGTTATAATTGCGTCGATCGGTTTTTCTTGGTTGTACATGGAATTTTACTTTGTGCAAATATAGAATATTTTTTCGGTCAATCGTGTTGTGGATGATGATGAATTATTCAAACCAAAGAATAAAAATATCTTGCTTCAATCCGGGATAACTGCAAAGAATTATAAATTCAGCGATGAATTTATAAATTTCTTATAGATTATTGATTGGTCAGTCGAAAAATATAGTCTGCTTTTTTCAGAGTTCGGAAATGGTACAAATAACCCTCGTTCTATTGGTGAAATATCTTGATTCACCGCGTCACTACTAGATGCAAAAAAGCCTCACAGCATCTGATATTCATTTGAGCTAAGAAATCCATCAATGAAGTTAAATTTATTAGCGGAAGTAAGGAATATTCCTGAAGTAAGGAAAAGAGAGACATCCAGTACAGAGTATTAGGAGATCCAAGTGCTACTTTCTGGTTTTTCTCTCCTCTAATCTGTTACATTCGAAAGCGTCTAATTTGTTGAGTTTAAATTTTGAACTTGTGAACATGTTTCATTACGTCTTCCATTTATCCTGAAGATAAAAAATGGAAACCATAGACTTTTGTACTCATTTTTCATAAGTTCTCTTTTTCGATAACCAGAAAAACTAATTAAAGAATACTTTTCTTTTCTTAAAAATATTACGGAAACTATTGGATTCCAGTACAAATTTTCCGAACTTTTCAATAGAATTGATAGAATTTGCAAAATCTATGAATCTGATTATTCCCTAGAAAGCAAATTTTTCTCGATAATACTCAAAGAAATGAGTGAATAAAGAGAAAATTATTCCCGCATGAACATCGACCAACGTTGACACGTGGAACGACTACCAGACATGCACAATATCATAATTAAGCAACAGATATCTATATATATGTATATGTTAATATATCTGCATCCTCTTAAATATTCTTTATTCATTAATTCGAATATCTTTGGGCTTATCACCTCTTCTTGATTCAACGTCAATAGTAACGCATTCCGCTGGTCTCTCATCAAAATCCATGAAAATTGTTGTGAATGCTGGATCAATAACAAAAGGTACCAAGAAGAGGAAGGCGAAGAGGCTGAAGGTGCCAAGGAGGATGAAGAACGCGGTTGTGTAGAACAATAATTTTTGTAGAAATGTCTCCTCGTCCTCTTTTTCCGCCATATTGGTGAACTTTTAGGGGCAGTGACGGTTACGCTGGATAATCTTCAGAGGTCGCTTTCCTCACCAATTTCTTCTTCTTATTTTTTTAAGCGGTTATCTTCCTCTGTTCTCGCTTTCTTTCTCTCTCTCTCTCTCTCTCGTTTTGTACGTTGCTGTGGTATGAATTAAAAGACGAACAATCTGTGGAATACATTGATTCAAAAATGGTCTAATTCTTTATATTCTAACTATTTGATTAACAAATTATTTTTTAGCCCTTGTGAAGATGATGGATTTGCAGAATATTCTCGATTACTTGAGATTAGTCTCGATTTTAGACAATTTAGTTGTCAAGATGAGGCAAAAAGTAAAAATTACCGGAAATATTGGTTTTTAAAAATTTCATTAACTATTGGTCTGAGAGAGATAGTATTATAGTGTTTTGCGGAATAATTTTTCCTGTTCTTCTTAAGAGACCGGTAAAATCCTCAGAATCCATCAACTTCAACAATTTTAATGATAAATATTTCTCAGCCTCTAAAACCGTCATATAAAACTACTCTACGCATTAAAAAAGAAGCAAATTCAAATTTTAAAGGATAAAAAACTAGTACCACCTGTAACGACTTTCACATTATCCAAACATTTCAAATTCGTCTTCTCCTTCGTTACGTTCTGATTGTAAAAAAACAATTGTCGATAGATACGTTGATTTCAAACTCATTCAAATAATTGTCTCTAATTTTGAAAAATAGTCATCCTCTATAGAAAGACAATAAAATTTTGTAAATGATTGAACCTTCATTTTCCAGGGGATAGAAGATAATTAAAATTTTACGAAAATAAAAAATAATTTATCTCAACAATCACAAGTACATTCGAAGAACAATTGAATCTCTACACTGAGAAAAAAAAATTCTTGTGGCAAGAAAATTAACCGCTCCAGAAAATTTCGATATATTATAGATATTGAAATTGTAATGGAAAACGTTGTAACAACTACATTTACTTACCATAAGTTTTTTTTTGCCTCAGTGCAGTGATGCTGTTTGAACAAATATTATTAATAACATTTAATTTGTAAAAATCTATTAAAAGTACCCCCTATAATAACAAGAAACAATTGGGCACACTTGCCCTCTTCTTGTGCCCCCGCATTCTTCACCCCACTTTTTTTTTTGTACTTGCGTATGTGTCCCCTCGTTACTTTATTTATTTCTGCCTAAATAGTGTGTTGTCCAACTGAAGGGAGGAACTCTCACCAAACACATTTGCTCGAGAGTCTAACACCAAATGTCAATCAACAGAAGACAACTTGCCAATGTGTAAAAAAAAAAAAAATCCTCGAAAAACATAACGCCATGATTATCCAAGAAAAAAAATTCCAGTGAATAGGAAAATTTTGACGCCAGTACCGTTGGCTCTCTTCGCGTGTCGTCTCTTTCTTCGAATTCCACCAAATTTTTGTCCTTTACCACTAACACTCGGTGTCGGTAGTGTTAAACGCCCATTTTTTTCCACTAATTCAATTGTGTGGACTGTTCAATTATTTCAGTTAATTAATTACAATTGGCGTTAGCACGACTGACTACGAGACTTTTTTATATATTCAATAAAAAAACGTGAAAAATAATAAAAACGTCCTTTTGCGGCGGCGTATGCCGGGCTACTGCAGTCTGAATTGAGACTTTTGGGCGAGCTTATTTTTCCCATTGGTGAGAAGCGACAACAGCGCGGACGGCATCTGGTGGCATCGACCGTGGTTTAACCAGGACTGATTTGCTTTCTATCGCTCTTTCTCCCTCTTGCTCTTTTTTCCTTTCTACATATACGGAAAAATCACCTACGTATAAATGAAAAACCTCAAGCGATACAAATAAGAGAGAATAATAGTTATCTCTCTATTTGAAGACAAAATACGCACTGATTTGTTATGTATTTCAGGCACTTTGGGGTATTAATATGTGCAGGAACTTTTGTTGATTCATTTTCTCATTGGAGGAAAATAATAGAAAGTCATTGCGAAAGATTGTTTTTATTCTTAGAAAAAATTCTGGAGTGAAGAGCTGAAGAGAGATTAGAGGATTGTATTTCGCATTTGGTTCTTGGAAAATAACTCCGAACTGAAACGAGCTAGGGAAATTTCAATAAGAGCCTTTTTGGTAGAGTAGGATGAGCTCTGCAAAAAAAGGACCCTATGAGAAATTTCGTATTACTATTAAATTTCGAGATATTTGACAATAATTATGCCAAATGAAAGTCGACTCATCTCAGGTTATTCCTTCGCTGCTCAATTCGTTAAGGAGAAATATTAGATTCCCGACAGGGGAAGACAAGCGGTGAAGCGGGGCGCAGAGATAAGGAACGCACGAACTATTTGTGGGAATGTAAAACTTCAAAAAATTGAATATAATCATGATCAAAAATGAAAAAAATATCATTCCATATTTTTCCTTTCATTGACACGTAGAAGGTTGAAGTTTCGATTCTTCTAACACATATCGGAATACTCCATAAGTAATAACTTGGTAAATATAAAAGAGTGGAACCATCTTGCGAAAGGTTTCAATTTTTTATAGAAAAAATAATTTCTCATAAAACACCCTCTTACGTCCATTTCCATCGGCTGCTAAAATTTGTCAAAGCATTTGTCTGAAGATAAACGTTTATGTGGCATATTATATAGCAAAGGTGAAGTTGGCTATTAAGTATGAATTGATCATTTCGAGCATACGAACAAATACGTAGAGATATGAACTAATTCATAACTTTATATACACTTCGACCTTGTCTGAAATTATGCATTCAGTGCTTGTCCCAATGTCAAATATTTCGATAGAAGCTCATCAACCATCTTGACAGACAATCGATGAATAATGTTTTTCACCGATAAGAAAAAGTTCTAAATATTTAGTGTTCAATCCAAAAACTTCGAGTATATTGAGACAAAAAGAAAAGATGAGGAGGTTCGATAAAAAACAAATCCATACACAAACCATTGTTCACCAATCAAGTGACAATGTTATAATGAACCACTCGAAGATCCATGTACTTTAAGCCTTCTTAAAATTCGAGCGTCGAGTGGCCTCTTTTGGTGCTCTTTCGAGCCTACAAGATTGATTATATAACGAGAGTTTGCAATTTAAATTCATGGTGAAGAAAAAAAATCCAATTCTCATAATGGATCCTTTCGGTTCTTTCCTCACTCAATTATTTTTGATAATTGGATTTTTGACTTTTTCGTAGATTAATCAATTCCTTAATTGGTCGCGAAGTGGTAATACTTGTTATATCAATTGGGAATAGTTTTCTCGAAATATCTCAGAAACTAACGGAGATAGCGGAAATTTTGTCATAAGTTCTTGTTTAGTTGTTGTTGATTTTTCTCAACAAAAAAGATCTATTAAGAAAATCTTTCTTAATCCCTCCTATTCCGAGATATTTTTCCAACGGTGGAATCATTTTCCAATTTATAAATTAGAAGCAGTTGGAAATTTTCAACATCATTCAATTAGGACTTACAAATGCGCTTTCAATTCACAATCGAGTTGATAAGTGATAAAAGGAGATAATTGAAAGTATATGATGCGAATTATTTTGCGAGTATCTTTGGAACCAGAAGACTCAGACAAAAATGTCAAGAGATCATTTTCATAGAGAATTACATTGTTTGTAAAAAGAGTATTCAGCTGAACCTACGTTAACTCGATGGTTCCTGAGATATTTTTGAAAAAATTTTGTGCCAAGTCTTTCATCTACAGAATCATGATAATAACCGTTCGAATTTCATCATAAAAACATATAATTGAGTATCCTCAATGAAATCTGTCAAAGAGATGAAAAGTAGCAAAATTCTTGGCAATCAAATATGATGTTTGTATGTTTTCATTATATTCTACGTCAGTATGCACAACCGTTTGTTGAATAGAAAAGAACAAAGAAGGAGAAGAATAGAAGACAGACAGAGAAAAGGAAGATTCAGAAATGGAAATGGTTGACCTTACAAATGTCGTACTGGTCGTTCCAAAAGACCTACTAAGGTACCCAGATTGTATTGGCATTGTGCCAATTCTTCTCAAAAATGTCGGCCAAATCCTTACACGCTCAATCCTATATAACTGTATATCGGATACTTCAGAGACAGCTATGGCAGAGAGCCTCATTTGATGGCATACCACTGACACTAATTAGTTTTCGTCCTGAATGTAAGAAACGCACATTAGAAAAAAAAAATCTCTCCCTACATTTGAGCTTACACTCTGTATGTGCGTGTGTTCTTTTTCATTCACTGAGGCTCTGAAGTAGAACATGATGGGTGACCTCTTCATCGACTTTCCAACAGTGTAACTCTATATCCAGTTTTATTGAACCACTTGCGATTTATTAACCATGTCAGGACAATGTTAAATCAATAGTCTGTTATCTACGATGGTTAATTTTTTAAAAGAAATGTCGTTGTGTATGGTTACTGAAGTTCGTTGAAATCAGTAGTAGAGGGTAGTCATAATGAAAATTCATGAATACGTCAATTTTTCTTTTGCGATAACTCATTATTTCATGCGGAAATTATCATGAATATATTATTGGTTGGACAAAAAATGAGCCACAAAAGATGGTAATGCTGAAAATTATCCTGTCTCTTTCATCTCAAGATATTTCGTGAGAATTCACTTTAAAATTGAATCAATTCATCTCGTTTCAGCACTTCACTGATTGAGCATCATCAACGACTGTTCTTCGATTCTTAAAAAGATTGGAGAATCGTCGATTGCATGTTGAAATAAATGTGCAAAAAAATTACAATATTTTTGAATTTCTACATGAATATCAATTCGTTATTAATGAAGATGAAGTGAGAAATAATTATTTATTCATCATGATTTGTTCATTTCTTCAGAGCCATTCATTATCTAAGATCAGTTACAAGAATACTGAACAGTGATATAAGAGCCTTCGTGGAGTCCAACACGTAAAGAATAACCTCAAAAGAGGAACCGAAAATTTGATTGAGAACAATTTTCAAGAAATCTCAAAATGGTCCAGTTCAGTTATTTATATCACCTTCTTCTTGGTTTGATGTTTGTTGAATTTTCCAAGAAAAAGAGAAAGAAACGACAGAATAAGAATTTCCCCTGGGAGACAACGAGAGTTCAGTTTTATTGATTATTTTAGTGGTATACGCCAACCAGAGGAGGTCGCCACTGGCGCTACAGTCTTAACGTGGAAACGTCTGCCATATTTGTTTCTGTAGAGTTAAAGCTAGACTACTGCTATAAAAGTAGTCAACTTTTTTTTTTAACATCAATTATTCTTCGTGTTATTAATAATCTGGCGAATTTCATTCGGTAAGTTAATGATTGTTCGGATGAAGATTTTTAGAAATTATTTTTTAATTTAGTTGAGCTTTGTATTATGAGTTTTTTGTCTACCTCATTTTCCATTGATATGCGAGAGAAGTAGATTTTCAAACAGCAGAGACCACGCGGCCTCTTTCAGAAAGCCTTGAATAGTGTGCAGTCTTCATGCAGATGTAAACAATCAATTAAATACTCATTTTTTATTGGACGAAATCACTTTGTTTCCAATGATAAAATAGAAATCGCTCGTTGAAGCTCGATTTTGTCGACTTCATTGGTGAGTAAATGGATTTCAAAAAGAAAAAATTTAATGACATTGCGTCCTGATATAGCTGACGTGATGTAAAGCTGTGAAATAACAATGAACGTTAGTGGAGCATGTGAGAATCAAGTGGCACTGACCGGAAATCTATTGATTATCATAACAAAGTATATTCTACATTGATGATATTGTGTCACGTGGCGTTCTATAAACATTGTACATAAGTTAACTATTATGAGCATCATTGAATTGTTTAATGAAGCATTAGAATTTGTTGGAAAATTCAATTTCCGTGTGCCTCATTGAATGTGGAGAATGTCAAGTAAATTTGTTGATTGAACATTATATAATCCCTATTATATCAAGGAAAATGTAATATTTTTAATTGGAAGTAAGCATGCAATTGAGGTGATTCCCTACAAGCTACGTAATCGTCCAGTGAACGTTAAAAAGCTGTGAAACTGAAGAAGGGGATTAGAATCATAATACTTTTGTATATGAGAGACTTGCGACGATCGTGCACTTATGGATACTGCATCTCAAGTGTGAGTAATTTCCGACTGGATAAAAAAAAGCTTTTTAAGAATTTCCATGTATGCATCGACAGCATTGAGTGACTTTAGACATTCCTGGGAATAAATAATGTGGATATACTCTTGTAGGAAATCAATAAGACGGGTTGAGATCGATATCACGAACATTTCATCATTTTTCCTTCCACAAACAGATTACTTCCAGAAGCGGAAATAGGAATATTAATTCAGTTACTTAGTCTCCTAGTAATACGATTAACGTTCCAATTTGAAATGAAAAACTTCTCCATTAGTGTGGACAAGTTGAACTTGTTTCATGCAGAAGAAAAAAAAATGGCGTGTACACAGAACGCTAATCATGAACACGCATCCCTCATGCGACAGATTTGGCGTCAGGCTGTCTGTGTCATTCTGAAAGTTAACGTAAATTCATTTTCTTTTGTTTCCAGTTCAGCAGTAGTATTGAAATGTATTTCAATAAATTCTTGAAAAATACAAATTTAAAAAAAAACTTGGTAGTAACTTGAATAGTTTCAATAAAAACATCTATAATCATTTCAACAAAGTCCCTTCTAAAATTTGTTATACTAAAAGTCCTCGAACAAAAAAAAACGGAATACTCCTTTCTCCTACCGCATCAACTATCTGGATCAATTCTACCGCATAGTATTAAAAAATAATAATAATAAAAGTTTGTAATTCTTCAATTGGAATAGAGCACATTACTTCCATATAAATTTCTACTCTCATGACGTCACTGCAGTAAACATAGTCCAGGATACTGTATGTTGTATCGCGCAGGCTCATTTATTGATCTCCAAACTCGAAGGAAAGAAAAAACCTCCCCTATCTACCTTACAGTTGTGTGCTGAAATAGAAACGGTTAGGAAGAGCGCGCGCATTTCCAACAAGTCGATGGGCTTAGTGCAGGTCGCGCAAGCGTATTTTTGATTATAAAGCAATCCGTATACGTTGATTTCTCTGCAGTGAAAACGTCCGTGGCACGGTTTATCACGGAGACTTTTAGTACGAGGTACCCAAAAGTGTAAAGTATCATAATAATTCAAGAATTAACAGTCCAATTCTCAAAAAGAAGAAAGTCAAAAATTTGGAAGTTTCAATGGGTAACAAACAGTGATTATCGCAATGTGATTTGTAGAAGGATTTGTGAATTAAAGAGAAAAAATCAAAAGGCTGCCGCCAATTCTTAATAATTTGAGCACAGACTAAGGTATTTCATCATGCCCAAGCAGGTAGCTGTTGAGGATCTCGTAATACCACCCCAGGATGGACGTATCTGTGGTACAATATGTATATGTCAAATGACAGCTGTATTATCATCAGTAGCATTAGTTTATTTAACAGTTGCAATTTACATGCCAAGTACACGTGCATTTTCATCAGGTATAACTGAAGTACCAATAATGTGTACAACAATTCGTACAGTTAATGCTGATAATTGTGATTGGGGTAGTTGTGGTGAATGGTGTTTATCAAAAACATCTGGTCCTTGCGCACAGATTCATGTTAATTTACGTAGAAATGGTTCAACAATAATATTAGCTAATTGTACAAATACAACAAACAAAACATGCTATGGTATTGATCAAGAGAATGCTAAGAAAGCTAAATGTATTGCTGATGAATGTAGGAATCTAACTGGTACATTTAATTGTACTGCTGGTTTTTGTATGAATATAACTGATGCATTTGAATGTGCATTTAGAGATACTGATCCACCAATGAAGTGTTCTGGTAAACGTGGTAAAATAACATGTATCGCTATTGATGGACTGTTTAATTGTAATCGTGGGACTTGTGAGCGTATACGTACACCGTATAATTGTGACCGTAGATGTGTTGATATACCAACAAGAAATAAAAATGTTATATTATTGAGCGGTGATAAAGTATATTTGAGCCAGTGCGAAAGAGCATTCGATGTTGAGAGTAAAAAAGAAATATGGCATGAGAACAGAGGTGACGTCATGATGGCATCATGCTATGGTATTTACAATTCAAGTTTGGGAGTTGAAGCAGTTGATTGCATCAATGGATCAGTACTTGAGAAGGACATGTTAACTGACCTAACTAATTTCACTTATCTATCTTACTTGAATCTTTATGCAACCAAACCATTAGATGATACTGGAACAATCGCCCCACCAGAACAAGATCTCATACTAGCTAATGAGAGCCGTTTACTTATCAATCTTGAGGGTTGTGTCAATACATTACGCGATGAATGCAGAGATTTTCTACATGAATATGGAAAAGATGGCTCTGATCACAATGCTAGAGCACGTTTTCCATGCTTCTATGCTAAAGATAAAACGGGCGTGGTTGTGACGAGATTTGATCTTGAAACAACGTGGAGAGAATTTTTAATTGCATTTATATTACCAAGTGTATTATTTGTTGTTAGTTGTTTGACATTGATATTGTGTCAGCGTACTGTTGTAGTTGGTGATGATGCTAAAATGAGATTCAAAGGTAGAATCAATGAAATACATAAAAGTGCCTCGGGAAATTTAGGAGATGCAGGCGGAGGAGATTCTGTTATGGCACTCTGAGATCCGTCACGTAAGGAATCACAAAATGGATAGAAATTTGAGAAATTTGCTAATTTTTTGGCTTTTTTCTAAATAAAAATTTCAATTAGGAACAGTGGAATAAAAGGATTTATTAAATAGGGCAATGATATCGTAGGAAAATTGCTTATATATTATTTTGCTAATATTTTCCCAGCGATTAGGCTCAGAGAAAATTCTTAAAATATCTTTTTTTTAGAGAATTTTATGGACTGCAAAAAAGATCTGAGGATTTTTTTCGAACCTACTCATTCCAAAGATATTGATATAAGAATTTACAATAATTTGTTCGACGCATCCAGTTTACCACTGAATAACTAATTTATGACATCAGTGTTTATAAATTATCTTGGAAACTAAGAGACACAGAAAAGTTCTGTTAATGTCGTTATTTGTCGCACTCACTTTTCTCTACAAAGAGGATCATTACGAATTTTTTTTTCTCTCCTCTAGAATCCATATATATTGGAGAAAAGCTAATTTCAAGGACATATTGTTCTTTCTCAATCGTACTTCATCTTTTAAATTCATCTGGAAAAATATTTATCAACGTTCTCTAAGCAAAAATATACTCTGTAAAATTTCCATACTTTTTTCAACTTGCTTTCATTAACATACCGAAAATTTTATGATCATAATTGATTTTGTATCTAAAATTAAAATGCATAAAATGATTTTGATTTATTTTATATTGTTGCAGGCATTCCCCTCCTGGAGGAGAGCTCGACTCGCCAATCGATATTCTCCCTTCGCGGGCATTACTGAAAGTGTGCAATTAATGCGAGAGGGTAGTTGTGGAGTGGGAAGGGGGAGGGGAACGCGTGATATTTAAAATTAACTTCCATCCAAAATGAATTATTATTTTAGAAATTAAATGAATTTTTAAAAAATTCAAGCAGTTAACTGAAGAAAAAAATACATGAAATTGAGTGAAAAATCAATAATTGGATTGAGTGAGAAGACAAACAAACTACACGGAATTTACCAAACAGGCACTGCCGAAAGTTAGTTTTAAAAAAATTATCGAGAATTAATAGAATATTAACAGGCAAAAGTCGCTAAACTAAATTTTGATTAGATAAAAAATATTTGAATGGATAAGACACGTGTTCAAGGTATAGCAGATGACGGGGGGGAAATCGACCTGCAAGAACGACTTGTTTAGAGTAAAAATAAAGAATTTAAAACTACCAAAATACACAATTTACGATTTTTCACGCTTTCACATAAAAAATAAAAAGCGCTCAGCAGAATGAATCTTTATTTACTTACACGAGTTATTTTCAAGAAAATAACAAGCGAAAGATATTTATAATTAATTTCAAATAAAAAAATCAATTGTAACTTTACATTGGTAAGGCAAAAAAAAAAATTCTTAATCGAAGTATTTTCAATGCGTGATATCGGCTACTAAAAATAGATGATTTGAATTTGATTGAACTTTAATAAAGAAAATTAAGAATGAATGATTAGAGAGCTTTTTAGTTAGCTAAAAATAATGTGAGGTTGGATTTTGGGGAAAAAGTACAAACTATTTGAGGAAAAACATTTTTTTTTCGTGATAAACGGCAAAATAAATCAGATAACCTGGAGTCTGAGGGCGATATTCATTGCGAGCTGGGCGACTTGAGACGTAGGGTGGAGAAGTACGGTTACATTAATCGAGGTTCGTTGGGTCGTTTCGACCCAAGTACAGCCTCGATAATTGATTCAGACGAGTCAACGGTTATAATGGGGGCGCAACAGGAGGACGATACTAAATCAAGTATTGCCGGTGATATCGACAATGCTAATCCAGAAATACCAATTATTGAAGTAGCTACGTTCGTTGAGAAAGCGAAATTCTACACATCACTATGCCTTGGTACAACGGCGATTCTAGCTGTGTTCGGGTTTCTTTTTCTCATTCCGTTCGTTGTTGAGCCAGCTATATCAACGATATTGGCTGATTTTTCCCCACATGCCGTTGCTTGTGTTGTTACAGAGCATGTTTATGCTGAGGGACTGAAAAATTGCTCATGGGCGAGCTGCAGGGAAGGTGAGAATTGCTTGATTTTTTGTTTCGGTGTAGAGAAAACTAGAATTGACATTATTGAGCCATTATTGGCATAAAGAATGGACGGATATGGGAGAACTAATTTCAGCATATGAAATCGAGCCGCCATCGGTCGAATATGAGACCGATATTCAGCCAAATGTTAAGAGACTATTGGGCGCTAGTATTTGTGGCCTTTTTTCTCGACGAAGAAAGCAATTGACGAAATTTCATTATTTTAATCAGTTACGGAGATAGAGCAGAAAGTAATCCCAAAGTGAAATACGAATAGATCGTTACGATATTGATTCTATTGCAGATATTAATACTTTCTGAGATACCTTAATGGCACAGGTTTTCAGACATTTAAGCGTCTTCAACAACCCGAAAGCGTATAATTAATTTTCCCTAAAAATATATTGTAACTGTAGATAAATAAAAAAATATTGTAACTGAAGTTTAAATAATAATTCTAAAGATTTATTTGATTTGAAGAAATATAACTTTCCTTTTGATACTCAAGAATTTGTAAAATATTTGAATAAATAAGTCTATTTCTGGACGTAACGAACCTAGCTTCTGGATACAATAGATTATTACAGGTATAAATTCGGGATTTCTTCAATAAAGATAGTTCAATACTTCATTCATTAAAAAACCAAAACGTTCATCAACTTTATAATAATCATACAATATGAAAATAATTTTTTTTTTTTTTTAAACACCAATTGACTGGAAAAAAAATCGATTAAGGTCAGCTATTGGTAAATATGGTTTTCAGAAAGGGCACTCACTACAAATTGTCTGATGCAGGTATACAGAAACTACATTTCGTTCACCAAAGTGCACGTTAATTGACATCATCCCCCTCCCCCCATATCATTTCATAATCTATTTTGAATCATCAAAAATAATTTTTTCTCACTTATATATTTACATTTTGCTACTTCATTGCTAAGAAGTGACGCCACATTCTAATCTCTATAGATTATGAATCGTCTACAGTATAGACCAACAGTATGGACCGGCACGGTAATTCGAGTGAAAATGTTCCCAATACTAGGAAAAATATTCATCCAGTAATGAAAAATTCCGAAAATCATCTTTTTCTTAAACAAAAATGAAAGAATAATTTTTTGGACATTTTTTGAATATTACTGGAGCTTTCTTGAAAATTACTGACATCACGCTAGATTGTGTTCGGAAAGGGGTAATCTTCCTAATATTACTGCCACAATATATGTCACATAGTAAGGATTGACGGAATTACCTCGGGAGTTTGATGAATTGTGTTGATAAAGATATCAAAAAATTTTAATTACAAAAAAATTGTGGTTTGATTTTGAAGGGTGCACAAGTGCTGCGATAAGATGTCATCAGATCAAAGTTAATTACTCACGACTGCCGTATGAGGACTTCATGAGACACCCACTCGGTGAAATTCCATGGGACGTAGCGGATACAAAATTTTTCATCAACACCGAGGGCTGTGGTTATCCACCGAGAGTTAATTGCTCAGAATTTGCTAAGAAATTTGGATATGGGAATATGGGAAAAATTTTTCCATGTTACTACAGCAGAACTTATCCAGAAACAGTGGTTTCAAGGTAAAAAATTTATAGTATCGATTCAAATGACATGCCATATTCAATATTTCATTTTCCAAGTGCCCAAAATGAAATGTATCGTTTCCATTTTATATCCAAATTGTATGAACTAGAGCATACGGATATCATTTTTTATTCCTGCTGAGAAAACTTCAATTTGTTACGTTCCAACCCCAAACAAATAGTGGAATTGCGATGAGAGACAATATAAAAAATTCTCTGTAGATTGTATTACAAATTTCTTCGGAATGGATACACCTAGAAAAAAGATGTCTTGAATCAAGTCTAAATGAGGCTTGTTTTAAGCCGATCGATTATTCTTGATTGAAACTTTAAACTCACGCTCGATTCGACACTATTTTGGACTTGGAGCCCAAATGTTAGGCCCTTACCAAAATTTGGTGCCAATATTCGAAAATTCAGCTACAATAATGCTCATTTTTCCATTCTCCCGGGGGTTGGGCTTAGTAAAAAGGAGTAAGACTTTTTTTGTAATGAATTTCAGTGCTAGACATAAAGAGACTTTAAAGCGATAAATGTGACTGTATTTTAATTCCAATAATTCAACTATTGAAATAGATACTCCTGGGATGAGAATCTGAGGCACTTGATACTTGCCCTAGTGACCCCAATTGTTCTATTCATCGTGTCCTTGGGTGTTCTCTGTTACTGGTACTGTCCACCAATGGGAAAGAGCTGCGGCAGTCCAGGGCGTAATTTAATCGACAAATATGCACGGAAAGAAGAGTAAGTAGTGTGTATGTATAAATCGCTGGATAGTGCAAAAAAACGAATAGGACCAAACGCTCTTTATTGAAGAATCACTCTAGATTAAAGTATCAGGCCGTTCCCGTGTAGAAGGGACATTACCCTGAAGTTTGGAAGAAATCTGTCTCTTCAAATGTCGCATGAAAATCGGAGTCTACCAATGCGATATGCGTCACGATGCTCCAAGACCCTATAGTACCTCGAGTGTTACACTGAATTATTTTGTTTTGTTATGAATAATCGAAAGAAAAAAATGTCTACGAATGAGGAATTATGAAAACGTGTAATCAAATCAAGTCGCTAACTCCCACCTCGTATGTGAATCTAATTATTGGGAATATAAATAAATAAAGTGAAACAACTAATTAAAAATAATTGCACTCGCAATCCTAATGAGATTCCTTCAGGAAATACTATCTCCGAAATTCGTCAATTCCAATTTCATCCACTCATTTCATTTACATTTTCAAGAATTTGTCCCCAGAGCGAAGCGAGTTCACTTTTTTCACACCCTAGGCGAATAACATACTACTATTAAGTGCCAGCATTACAGGACAATAGTTGCCTCACATAAATGTTGCGAAAAAGTCAATTGGATAAACAACTAGGATTGATGGAAAATAATAGTACTAATGTTCAGCTAGATGAATGGATGGAGGCCGCTCAACCGAAATCTAGAGTGATTCTTTTCTTTATGAAATTGAAAGAGAAGAGCTATTATAATACTCTCTAAATAGTTTGGAACTATTATTGCAGCATTCTTGCGGAGGACGAATTCGAGGAAGACGAAGAGGAGTACTGATTGTTACCGAGGGCTCACCCCCCAGCACGGGAGTGACGCCTGTTAAATCATCCACCGAGTCTAGTCTACTTCACGTTTTAAATTTTAATAATAATAATTGGCCTGTCATTGCTAATTATAGTGAAACTGTATAATGTATTTTTCTCAATTGAAAAAGCAAAATTATGTATTTGTTTTTCTAAAAAAACTAATTGCTTTTGAAGTTAATCGAAAATTATGAAAAATGTGTCTCCTCGTGAAAGGAACGAAACAACGATTTGTTTTTTTTAACAATTTTGGCGGTGGTTAATGAATAATGAAGAATAATTGAAGTATCCAATTAACGAATAAAGTTTATTCATGAAACAGATTTCAATGAAAATAGTAAACGATATTCATCGTGATGAAGGTACTAGGTTCGAACGTATATCAATGAATTCTGAAGCATAAACATTGCATGGGGAGGGAATTAGTGACTAGAGATTATTTTGAATGCTAATGAGTCTCCAGCCAATCTTCCAATTAAATTAAAACTTCGTGGTTCTCAAATTATAATATATTTCAAGGTTCTTAGTTTAGTTTCGGTAAATCCATCAGTGAACTCACATAACTAATTCAGATTCAAACTGAAACAGCATGATTTTTCTTTGATATCGAGTTTTACGAAATACCTCGGAATTTAGGAGAGATAAATAAATTCGTCATGATCGTTTTTAGTTTCAATATTACTCTGAAGAAAACGTTATTATGAAAGTTGCTCTATCTCCCATAAATTCTAAGACAGTATCTAAAATGTGATAACAAAGTGAAGGAAATATTTGAATAACAATAATTTTCATAATATTCAAGAAAAATCATTCTTTTCTTGATGTTCAGAACATAGATTTGCCTCCAATTATACGTCCATTATACTGGGATATTTATCTCACTATCATCCTCGAGAACAAATTTTACAGATCAACACAATTTACCTAATTCGGCATCACGATAATGATTGCATATAGGGCAGAAAAAAAGATGAGATAGTAGAAAGTTGGCAAGAGAATCGATATTCCTCATATTAATTATTGTGTAATACTGAAGCTAAATATTAAAAAAAAAATTGTTATGTATTTTGTATTTTGATGAAAATAATGGGCGTAGTAAAAAACTTTATGAGAAACATTGTACGAATGATATAGATAGTCATAATAACGTGGGATTATTTTTATTTTTTGTTGATTGTTACGAACGGGACTTATAAACTGTGAATTCTGTGTTGTTTGCATCATTCTCTTATTTTCCAATTAGGAAAAAATTCGAATTAAGCTTTACGTCCAATCAATTTTTGTTGTCAATCAATTTTTAATCGATATCTCGGAAAAAGGCGAGATGCGGAAATTGTTATGAATGACTGTTTTATAGAGCAGAATCAGAGTTACAAAGAAAGTACTCATAGAAATTTTCGTATCGATTAATTCATGTGATATTCCCAAAAAATTGAATCAGAATGAAAATCGATTAATGTCATTGGTCCTTTTCACTGCAAGATTAATAAAGAAGTTATTCAACTATGAATAACTCTCCAGTTATGGAAGCAAGAGATTCGAGTATCACTGGAAATAACTATTTTGCAGAATATTTTAAAAGATTCTAATTCGAAAGAATAATATGCAAACTGCATCAAAAAAATTGAAGCGATTCGACCATAACGTTATTTGCTGATAATTTTTGCAAACCATCGTCCGATGATTGCGATCGTTTTGCACACATGCCACATTCAGCTCCGACAAAATGACGGTCCTAAATCAATATTGGATGCTATAATTTAGTATTATAAGTAGTACATGTACAATTCATGATATATAAACTACTGTTTATGTATAATAATCGACAAATATTTTCATTCATTTGAAAAAATGTGCAGACATATTCTCAAATGAGGCTACTCAAATACCTTATCAGGGAAAAACAGTTCAGTAAAATGGAAAGATTGTGGATTGTTGTGAACAACACAGAAAACATGAGTGTCCCATACATCTAGAATGGTTGTGAAAAATCAAATGGCCTTTTACCACTTGGGGCTACGTATTGGAAAATAAATGAAATAGCATATTAATGAAAATTAATCATAAATATCATCGCTTCTCTCGGAATAGTTTCATATTTTGCTCTTTATTATTTAATTAATAATGTAGCTAATATTTCAGTCACATTTTTGAATTCTGAGGATATTAAGTGGAGAAAGTTATTCACTGTCCATGGTTGAAAAGAAGAACATTATTTATTTTCCATCACGGCCAAAATATTCATCGATAATCTAACGCTTCTTACCTATTGTACGAAGTTTTTAACGAAAATTTATGAAGAATAATTTGATTATTATATTTTTCATTTTTTCCATTATTTCATTGGTTTTTTCTTAATGAATCATTTAATGATACAAACCATGTATTTAAAGATTTTGTTAGAAGAAATCAATTGAATTTTCGGGTTAATTATTTAGAGAGTAGTAAAAAAATTAAAAATGAGGCTGGCCCAAAGGAAGCGAAATTTAAAAAAGTTCTTTAAAAATTTTGTGCACATATTAATGATTAAAATATGAGAAGGAAAAATTGACTGTATAAATTAATCTAAAATTTATTGTAAATAAATTTATTCAATTTCATCTCTCACAATGACACTAACTGCAACTGCTTGGAGGGATCTATCGATCAATGCTCAATTATCTAGTTGAAATAACAAAACAATGCTTTTATCAAGTTTTTCATTGAATGAAATAAGTCATTTTCTAAGATAAAAATTTTTCCCGATTCATTGATTGACTTATGATTTGTTATTGATCTTCAAGTATTTTGTACATAAAAAATGAAAAAATTAGGGTCTGCTGTAAATATTGAAATGAAAAGACGATTTCATTGCATGTATTAATAAATCTGGTGTTCAACCGTGATTAACCTTAATCTTCCAAATATTTCGGGTAATCACAAAAAATGCAAATTGTAGAAGATTTTCACGCAATTTTTTTTTGTTCTTTTCGAGAACTACCCCTATGAAAATTTCTATGAATAACTCCCATAGAAACGCCCATGTCTTTTGAAGGAGACATTCTGTTTATTTGATATCCCTGGAGGTCACAGGCCGAAAGTGTAACGAACTCGTACAATATTTGCTCCGTCAATCGTGCTGAGTTTAGTGGCTACAAGAGCGCAAGCTCAACCGTTTTCTCCAGCCCGAGTGAAACCATGCGCTCGCGCACGCATTTACCCACCACTCCTCACTAAGTTGTGTCTGTTGTACTCCCAGACGTAGCACTTTTGATTCTGTTTTCTATTTTTCTAACATTTTCTTTTACGTAAATATTCGGGATCGTAGTAGCAAACGAGTCGTCAATTAGAATAGTCACTGGTCTGAACATATGGTTGATGTACATCACTTGATTATTTCAAATTAAGAATTTTTCCAATAATTATTTGTGATTCATTTCATTTGTTATATTGCGCGTGTTCAATTGCAATAGGTACTAACAATGGACGGTAATGAATTTTTCAAGTGTTGTCGAAGATTTTTGGAGCAATAACGTGAGAAAAAATCCATTAATATTCCGGCATAATTAAAAAAATAAATTAATTAAAGTATCCCAAGAATGAATTATTTTTATCTTCAACAAAATAAGCTTATACAAAAAAAAAAATTTCTTCCGAATTTTACTTAAATTTCAAACAATTCTCACTTTCCTTCAATTATTTGTGAGGAACCGAATAATTAATGGTTAATCATGAAGTTATCGGTGCGAAAATATTGAAAAAATGAAATCTACATTTGAAATAATAAATTTATAAATCAATAACTGCACAATTCGTAAAACAAATCGTTCATCCAACTCTGTAATTATGAATGAACTTAAAAAAAAATAAAAAAAGTCACAATATGTACATACGAAGATATTTTTCTATCTGAATATATAGAGAGGAAATTATATGATAAATTCTAAATTACGTTCTCAGTTTCGGGGAGAATAAAATAACGATGGGCCGTAAATATAAACAACGATTAATACCTGAACAGGATCGTCGAATATGTGGTAGCATCTGCTGTTGTCAGTTTACGATTGTTATCAGCTGTGTTGCGCTAGTTTACCTGAGTGTTGCAATCTATATACCATCGCACAGGTAATTATACGAATAACACAATTTTTTTAATAACATAATTTCATGTAACAGTCAATTGAAAATTCCTCATAAAAATTATGCCCGTTAACGTTCAAAGGAATGTATTAATAGTGACGGGCAAAGTTGAAATAGATGCCGCGGAGTATGAGAAATTCCGAACATCTAAAGACTACGGTATGAAGGTTATGATAAACATATCGCTGAAATACTTCCTTAAGAACTAATCTCAAATTAAAATTATCTCGTTACGTTCTGCTTCACTGCTGAATTTCTTCGAGAAATTACTCAAGAGAATTGATGATTTCCCATTGGTATTTCATCGATAACCTTTCCAATTGGGGTTCAACAATTTGTAGTACTATGTAAGCTTGTGGAATAATTCCATAGGGCATTCAACGCTGGAATCGATCCGGAACCAGTAATGTGCCAAACGGTTAATGCTACCCTTGTAAATTATTGCGCTTGGGCAAGCTGCGGTGAATGGTGTCTGACTAAAACAACCGGCTTTTGTCCACAAATTCACGCAACGGTCAGAAGAAATGGTACGGATCTTGTTCTTCAAAATTGTACAAAATTCACCAGTGTCTCGTGCCCACAAGTGAGTAATTAATGATTATATATTATCTTCATTGTCTCTTTCAGTGATTCATTTGAATAGTGTGAGAAAATGAGTGAACAGTTTTCTGTATCAAATATTAAATTTTTTTATTAAAAAATGCATATTCCCTGAGCTATTAGTAGTGAAATGGACAAAGAGCATTAATCCGAAAATGACTCATAGCTGATTTAGCGAATATATTTAAAACGAGTGACTTCAGAGGGAAATGTCATGGAACCTTCTTTGAAGTCGGTAAAATTCTCAACGAATGAGGTGTTGAAATTGGTCTGTAAACTTACTCACTTCAAAAATATTGGCAACAGGATCTGAACAAAAAATTCCAGAACTTCTTTCACCATTTCACTACTGATTATTTCATCTCCATAATCCCTGGAAGTTGTAGAGAGATACTGAATTTTTCGGTAGGGACTTTTTTTGTAGACTGAAGTACATAGTTAAAAAAAAGTTTTCACGCAATTATTTCTTTTTCCCTTCCCATAGTCAGTACTTCTAAAAAAAAGAAACAATTCATTATTTTTTAATCAATAATAAAAAATTACATAATTTAAGAGCATTCGCCTATTTAGTTGATTAAATTCATCGTGTGGGCACGCTATCTATCTTGGCATGGGTAATTTAATTGAAAAAATAAATAACTATTCTTTTCAATTATCTCGAGTAAACCATAATTTCTAATACAATATAGTGCTTAGTGAAACTTTCTGAACAGTGATAGAAGTTGAGAAAGGATAAAGTTTCATGAAACTCTTCGTTGAGAGTCATTGTGGAAACGTGTTTTCACGAAGTGGAGGGATTTCGTCCGTTACCATGGTTATCATGTTTCTGACATTCGTTATCGACCTTTCTTTTCGTATTTATTTAGTTCCTACTGGGAATTCTTTTACGATAATGATCAATCATAAAAAAAAAAAAATTATAAAGAATGTAGGTGGATGAAAATATCATTGTCAAGAATTTTCATTTCATTTTTCTTTTACCTTCATGACTAGTTGCATTTATTTATTCAAGAGTACTGTCTATGCTCGAGTCGTTGACCCACGAAGAAAAAAAAAGTAACTCATCTCATTTCATCATTCATCGATCTGTTTATATGATTTTCCTCTTCGTTTGTGAGTTGAAAAGTGAAAAAAATTGATTTCAGGTAAATTTGCTATCACTAAAGAGGTACAATTGCAACAACGGCAGTGCCTGCAGTTCCCTGACTGGTGTATTCAACTGCAGTCTTGGCCATTGCGCAAATATGAGCGAAGTAGTGCTGTGTCATCACAAGGCCGATGGTATAGTTGTGGACAGTGAAAAAGACAATATGAAGTTGAATGGTTTTTTCAGTTGTCAAAATTCAAGATGCACAAAAATAAAACGTCCATTCATGTGTGATCGCTATTGTCCAAAAATTAGCACGAGCAATGTTAATGTTTTTTTGATGCAGGACGATAATATTTTCACGGCAAAATGCTCGATGGCAAAGGCACTCAATCGTGCACGTGGTAATGTACTTGGTGTACGACTTGATAAACCTGAGAAAATCTGGGATGATTCTACTGGGAATGGAATCATCGCAAGCTGCTTTGCAGTTAACAGAGCTGGCAATACAATCAGGTGAGATAAACTAGAAAAATTTGACAAGATTTCTCTGCAAACATCTTTGAGACGAATAGACTAGAAGGAAAATTCACCTGATATTAGGGAAATATATGGTGCCAATATTGGTAACCGAATATTGGACCGATTACTAGCTGTTTCTCCTTTGTTGGCAAATCCTACACGGTTTATTGAATATTCAGTTATAATACCTGGAGAACTTCAACATTATCAAAAAAATTTCCCTCATATTTAGTTTTTCATTAAGGAAACATGAGGGAAATTTTCGATTAATTTTGAAGGGCGAGAGGTATTCGTCGCATTATTTTTTTCATTCGGGTTTCGGGATTTCATTCGGTTTATGGAACATCTCACATGCTTTTCTTTATTTAAGGAAGAATATTCATTCAAACATGGAACAGAAATACGATGAACGATAAATTTATAAGGAAACTTTTCATCACTGATGTCTTTAGAGAGATTTCGTTTGAGGCTAACTGTCAAAATCGTTGAAAGCAATTTACAGATGAGGGCAGATTTTCATTTTGATGATTCACCGGTAAATTACCAAAGCGCCAGGTGAATTATCAAAATGAAACTGACGTGAAGGTGTTACACGAATACTGCTTCCGGATTGGTAGAAATCTGGATGGAAAAAATAATCGCATGTTATTCTATTGGAAATGAAAATAATTGGAAAAATCAATTACTTCAATTGAGTAACAATATCGGCGAAGAACTGACGGAGTTATGTCGAAGAAATAATGTGAATTATGGTCCCCCAAGGCTTTTTTTATCTTTATGTTGATGAAATAATATAACTCTCCTTTCCTTATTCCTTCTGCAGAACTGAAGACTGTGTGAATGGTAGTCTAATAGCGGAAGCGTCTATTCCCGAGCTCTTTATAAATTTCACCACATTTCTCAAGGTATATGAGAAGAATTTGGGAAATCCTGTTGACCCAACAAATGCTTATCTCCCATCGCAACGATCGCTTACAATTTACAATACTTCACGACTCTACATAAATCTTGAGGGATGCGTTAATACATTGCGCGGTGAGTGCCGTGAATTTCTTCAAACGCATGGAAGAGATGGAGATAATCAAACCGCACAGAGTAGATATCCATGCTATTACAACAAGGTATTGTTTTGTTTTTTCTGAACGATAATTTTTACCAATTGGAGAAAATGATTCACTAATTTTTTACTCTTTTGAGAATATCTCAGAGAGTATTGAATTTAGAAAGAGACCTTTCTTGTAGATTATAAAATTTCCTCTGAAGAAGGTTTCCCCTGAAACCTAGTGGTTTCTGAGATATTTGCGAAATCTGCATGAAAATCATCCTAAATTTCTATAACAATCGTTCCAATCTTTCGTAGAACGTTTCTTATGAACCTATTTTTATAAGTCTTTGCTCAAAAATTTTCGACCTGTTGGAGAAATAATATATATTCCATTGGAAAGTTAAAAAGATAAAATCATCCACTACTCATTATGCTTGCAATAGAATCCTTGGAAAAATCGATTATTCACATAATAAAAAATGAATAATGAATATTTTTCTTCATATTCCTCCGCAGAATGATTCATTCTTCGTAGTAGCCCGATTCAATTTGGATAAAACACGCACGGAATTATTGATAGCAACAATTTTACCGATTGCTCTGTTCTTTATTAGTTTAATATCATTAATAATAATAACACGTGCTGTACAAGTTGGTGATGACGCCAAAATGCGTTGTCGTTATTGCACTGATGGACAGATTAATGAGGGAGAGGACGAAGGACTAGTTGATTGTAGTTCATCAACACCGCAAGGTATTGCTAATGATAATGAGATACGGAGTGTGGCACTCTAGCAGTTCAAGTATGAAAAAGTACCGTTGATTGATGTCGACGAAGCTGAGGATTCTTTTTGAATTTTTAGGTTAAGTTCGGGGACAAGGTTAATCGATTCTTTTGCTTGCTTGGTCTTTGCAAATCTCAAAATTGAAGCGATATGAAAAAAAAAATGACAAAAAAGAATTTGATTTGATTTTTGCAGAGCAGGAATATTTTGACTTTGAAAAATAGAGTGAATTCAGTAGTGAAGTGATAAACGAAAATGAGTCGATGAATTGTCTGATTCTTTTCATAATATCTTCGAAACAATTTATCAAGCAATCTTTTTTTGTAGAGAATTTTGTACTCTACAGAAAAGGTCCTGAATGAATATCGAATGCATCGGTTCACTTCGCTACCGAATTGATTAAACGTTGAATGATTGAACATTATTATTTTTTTTTTTATTGTCTCAATAATGTTCACGTTGTTTCTAATATATGCACTCATATTGAACTTCAGAATACTTCATTCTCTACCATTTGGAAATATCATAAAGTAATGATAAATTTTTGCGATAAGATTAAATAGAATATTTCATACTTCACGTAGACATTTTGAGCACCTTTGATCAGTGAATCGGAAATCCAATAATTTATCTAACCTTAAAATCTTGATGCATTCGGAAGTCTCAATGAATTCGCAAAAGTCAATCAAGCTTCTGAATATTGGCTTCCGTGAAGAATGAACCAATATTAACATTTGAAAGAATTGATAACATTGTTATTTCTATCTTGATATTCAAGTATATGTAATGAAATTTTGTGA
The DNA here is from genome assembly GCA_018902275.1 of Aleiodes sp. PSUC_FEM 10030003. Taxonomy (NCBI): domain Eukaryota; kingdom Metazoa; phylum Arthropoda; class Insecta; order Hymenoptera; family Braconidae; genus Aleiodes; species Aleiodes sp. PSUC_FEM 10030003. The sequence continues at coordinate 37,106 of JABSMS010062979.1, forward strand.
ATGCTGTTACGAAAAGTACAGATGAAATTTTGCATTGGTACCAACATTTTCCAGATTTGGGAAGAAGTAAAATCATAAAAATTAAAAAAAAAAGTAAAACTTCAAAGTACAATCAAATTTCAACTTGTTCAAAATTTATGAAAATTTCCATTCAATTTTTTCTTCCTAAATTAATTTTGTCTATTACTCCACGTCTATCGTTTAAATTAATTAAAAATAGAAAGTGCGTGCCTTCTTCCATTTAATTGAATAATTTATCATAAAAATATCATTTATCCTGATTAATCCATTGATTTATTGATTAATTAATTAATTATTTATACCCATACTCATTAATTATATGGAAAATTGAAAACATAAAACTTTTTCTAATATTTGTCCAAATTAATCACGGGCATTCTGCCATGAAAAATTACTCCACGAATTTACAAGGAATAAGAGAGAATTCAGAAAATTTACACAAAAAAATGTTGTGCAATATTTTGTACAACATCCTCGATCGAAATGTATTATTTTCAGATATTTATTCTGTAATATCAATTTTTTTAACAATGTACAATTATTACCACGTACTAATTAATACTGAAACAAGACTCATATGTATATACTTTGTAAACTTGGCTAATTGAAAGAATGTCTAAACACAGTGGAACACGATGCTGCTTAGTTTACGTCCATTTTTCGAAGGTTTTTTTTTTATGAACGAAAGTAATGGAAAATAAAAGTGAAAATTATACGAAAACGAGGAGAAAAAGAAAAACAAATGAATTTGCTATTGTCATGTCCGTACTACGCTTGTACTTAATATATTTGTATAATATATGTATAATAAAAAATACATTGTATGAAAATAATTTAGTGGATACCGTGGAACCATCATTTGTGAACCTTAATCTCATATTCACAGTTGATTTTCCCTACTCTTTATCAATCACTCAAGCAGTGACCAAAAAGCCTGAATCTTAATTATTTATCAATTAACATCAAGGTCGGATGAAGAATAATATTAATGGATCAATCCTCCATTAGGCTTCAATTACGTTCTACATTGAAATCTCGCAATAAAGCGTTCAAATTGTGGCGTGAAAATGAAAGGGTCATGACAACTGCGTGCGCTTTAGGTGCCACATGATCGAATTTCATCCTTTTATAACGGTAAGAAAAATTGTACATAAGTTCTCGAACTGGTAGAGTAATACTATAGAAAAACTGTTCTTGAAGTGAACTTGGATAATGCCATGATGAACGAAATAAGTCAATTACTTTTTGAGGATATCTCGAAATCTACATAACATAAAGGAACTTAGCTGAGAATTTTTTTTGAGATATTCAACAAAAATTGAACATCATCTAAAATAATTCTTTTTTTATACTCCAGTATTAATTTAATCAGTTGAATATTTCACAGGGGGAATTTTAACAATTTAATTCAACTATTGAAACAATTTTTTTCCATTTTATAATAATAGAAATTTTCATAACAGAACCATACTATTATCACGTTCAACAACAGAGTAATGAGAAGTGGAATATGCGTGTCGGTGGGATGTTCGTGACAAAAACAGTTAGAGATAATAATAGGTTCCATTAACCAGTGACTATATGTCTGAGCATGTGCAAATAATTTGCATTGTTTAGAAAGGTCAACACAGAGATGCAAACACATCCTCCTCCCTGCCTCGTCCCAGCGCAATTCGATTTTTTTTTCATTTCTCCGAATATTAACGCCAAATTATGGATAAAATAACCCTAATAACTTTATCGATAATCGTAACGTTAATCATTTTCCTTAACAATTATGAAATCCATTACCCTAGATGTGAAAAGCCTATTTTGAGTATGTGTGCCAGACGATCAATAAAGTTGTACTACTTTTTTTCCACGAGTTAGATCAATAGGGTTTGTCACTTTAATACGAGAATTCCATTAACGATGAAAGTGTTTATCGGATTAACAGCTCAGTTTATTGGAGGATAAAAATGAGATTAAATATTTTTCTTCATTATTCTCTCATAATGACATTTTTTATTGTTCTATTATATTCTATTTTATTGTTAATATTTCATATTGTCTGTCTAAGGAGAACTTTCTGCGGGTTTTTTTTAGGTTAACGCTTTTTAAATTCAATATGAGTACTGAAGAACTGCAGAGGAAAGAGAGAATTTGAGCGCCGGAACAATACGTCACTGCTCTCTTGAAACGAATGCTGAACAGAATGCGTTGTAATACACGGAAGAAATGATCCTGAATCAACGTGGAAACAAAAGGTATTTCAGGAATTCGCGAATCACTTTGCAAGAAAACTGGATTGGGCCATTTTGATGGCCCTAATTTCATGGTCTATGGACACATGATTCAGCTTTTGGTTATTTTAAAGTACAACCTGAATCTAGCTTGCAGAGAAACCTAAATCTGGTTTCCTTCGCTATTTTGGGGCAAGGGATTTTTTTTTTCTATTGGAGAAAACGTATGAGAATCCCTCAACTATCCTCGAAGAAGATTAAAGCATTGCCATCAAGAGTCTTTCTGTTCAGAGTTTTTTGAGATTTCTAAGAAATTTTCTTCGCCCCGAAATACGCGCGTGACCCGGTGAGGATACACAAAAACAAACTTGATGCTGTAAAATACTTTGATTCCAAGTTTACAGAATTATATCATCATTGACAATGATCCAATTGTATTTGGGGGTAGTTGAAGGATTCTCAGAATTTTTTCAGAAAAAGTTTCTCCACCGCAAAAGAGCGAATGACTGGTAAGGATACACAATATAATTTTTTTTCAAGTTTGCAAGATTAGATCGTCGCTAGTTCAAGCATTCTCAGGAATTTTTTCAAATAAAAAAAAAAAAAATTCTTTTGCGGATAAGAACGATTTACTTAGAAGAAACTTATTCAATGTGCAATCTTTTTCCATTCATTTGTTTCCTAGCTTTATTCATATTCTATCTGATGAAATTTAAGAATGGCTCTGATTATCCTTTATTCACACATAACTTTTGTGATTCCATGGCAATGAGAAAGTATGCATTTCAGAACTTGTTGTACGAAAGGCCAATTTCACTATCATGAAATTTCTTACCATCCATACAATATAAAAAAAATATGATTTCTCACAGTGGAAAGCACACATATAATGCATGGTTAGCGAGATCCCTTGATTTATGACAGAGAACCGAAATGGATGTTAGGGAATTGTAGTCGTACATAGTCGTACGCTAACTCCACTGATTTCAATTTAAAAGAATCTCCCCCCGTGTTTCAAAGGAGATTTTTCCCCGTTATATTTCTCTCGGGGAAATTATTATGATGTATCCTTCATTCTATTATTGATAAGTACCCACTTAGGGAATTATTAATGCTGTCTAAAGCACCTACTTCCGCATGCCATTTGTCCCGGATATAAATGAGAAGTTGTCTTGTCACGCAGCATTTGATAATTCCGTGCGGTAATTTACCGACGAAAGAGAAATAAAGTGACTTACCTTCAGCTCTTCCTGTCGTCGATAAGCCTGGAGCATCAGTTGCTTTTGATCCTCCTCGGACATAACGGGCTCACGTCCAGGACGTCCAGCTCCTCGTTTTTGAAGTTTCACGATTATTTTTGTCTTCTCATTTGCACCAAGATAGTCTTTAATTTTTTTACCGCGAATCATTTCTTTACCGGAGAACCAGAGTTGCGCCAATTGCACATCGATTATCTGTTTGAAGAAAAATTAAAATTACTGTTCATTCATCAGAAAATGTTAAATTCATCACCGAAGTGGTAGAATGACATGGAGAAATTTTTGTGGAAATATTTTTCGTAGGAAAATGGAGAACTACAGGGGAGGCTCTTGCAAAAAAAATTCTATCTCCCATAGATCTTGAGATATTTAATGCAAGCTAAAGTCAGTGGGGAGTGACTCAATTCGTTTTACCACATGACAAAAGAATTTCACGGAATGAAGTTGAATCACCAAAGAGAAAAAAACGTTGGTTTCTCATTAATCTTCTGGTACCGATTCGTAATGATTTTTCCTTCAATCGTGTAACTAGTAAATTAATGAAAGCTTTTTCATGTGATTAATATTTGCTCTTTCTGTAGCTGGATTGTAAGAGATATATTTATAAATCAAATGCAAATTATTTTTAAATATCTCAGAAGCTATTTTTCTTTACAAAAATTTATCTAGCGAGCTTTTTTTCAGCACATGGAGTTTTCCACACAAAGGGCCTTTCGATCATCAAAAAAATTTATTATATCATAATAAAAATGATAATCATCATATTATACCTCTAATGACGCCTGAGTACCCGTTAAATCTTCAGTATTTTCAAACTCCTGGCGTATAGTCTCATGAGGCGGTAATCCCATTGGATAAACAATCATCGTAGCACCACGGAGGATATCAAGAGCTTCCTGGATGGTTTTCAAAGTAACCAATTTCTCCTGGGGCACCAGTTTCTATTCCAAAGAATTTATAACTTTGTTTGTTATCTCTTTTTTCGTTTTTTCACATAATAAATAACATTTTCGTGAGACAAGTTGACATATGAAAATAGGTTTATTACCTTTGTTATCATCGCTCGTGCATTTTCAACTGCCTTTTTGAGAACTTCCTGGAGTTTTTGACTCGGTTGGCGACCATTTCGTCGGCCTTAAAATTTTTAATTTTTATTCATAAAACCATTAATATTGTTACTCCCGAAGCTCTGTTATTTTGTATTTTTTCAATTTTTTTGTATGTTCTGAAAGTTTATATTTGCCAAAAGGGCGTATCTTCAAAACATACTTCCTTTTTTTATTCTCATTTCCAAACAAAAAAATATACATCGACGAAATACTCAGAACCAAAGAGTTGTATGTAAAGGAGATACCTCCTTATCATATTAATAATTTGGACATAGGTCCATTTGTTATTGGTACGAAAACAGTGCTAGAAGTCGTAGAAAAAAATAGAACCGATTGGGTAAGAAGAAAAATTGACATCTCTTCGTTAAGTGAAAAGAAAACGCTGAAAAATGACAGTTACGTCCGTTCACTTCTAGAGCGAGGCAATCATCGATAAAGAAGGAATTGAATTTTTAGTATTTTGTTTTTGTCACCTATTTCGTCTTTGTTGAATGTCCATCCGTCCATTGGTACACATTTCTCACCCCACTCGTCTTTGAGCTTCAATTCTTCAATCTGCTCGTCATTCAAGCCCATCATGTTTGGCGGCAGCAATGTACCATGTTTGGCCAGCTCTTCAACTTCTAATTAATTGAAATCAATACTAAAGCGATGGTGGATGAGCGGAGATTGTTGTAACAAATTGGGGAACGTATATTTTGGAAACGAGTGGACTGGGGCGAATTTTGGAGAAGACCTTTTTTGTACAGAATTGCATAGGCTAAAAAAAAGGTCTTCTGTTAAATTTCCCTGAGTCTCATAATTCCCGAGTTGTTCGGAAAACCGTATAGAAACCAAGAGATTTACAAAGGAAATCTGTGTCTATAGAATATCACGGAATCTATGTCAGATAGAAGAATTAAACTTTTAGATTAATCCAGAATAATTATAATTACAGTTTTAAACAGATCTAAATTATCATTCTCTTGCTTACTTCTTGTAGCTCCCGATCACTCAAAAACATTCATCATGAGACAGCTTCACATTCCGAGAAAACTTGCCAAAAACCCATAATCTTCGTTTTATCACTTCATTAATATAACATTAACTTTTATCCCCGAAATTTCTCATAAAAAATTCTCTGTCAATGGAGGAATGTCAACATTCTTCATACTCACCATAACAAACCCTCGTCACTTTCAATCGGCCATTGTAAATAATTGTTATGTCATTAATGACATCGTCGATTTTAGCGTCGGCGAATGTATCATAGAGAAATTGACTTTCATCAGCTTTCTTCACGTGCAGGCGAACCATGTTGTTTTGTTGTTTCAAGATATATACGTTATTATATGATTATATGTGTTGGTCTCTTGACGCAACTATAAATCGTCCTTTCACGGTCAGCAAATATTTTCCGAATAAACAACTGTGTGCCCAGAGCAAACGGTAGCCGTAGCAACGGATATCATTGATCAAATTGTACTATTCAATACAAAAACGCTAACAAAATCAACTTCTAGGTGGAAGAAAAACGCATCTGAATCTCAACTCATCGCTAATGTACTCAGAATGAAATCGACCCACGAATGAAAGTGTCATCTATTGTCGAATTGGCCAAAGAGTACCCGTCCGAAGTCGACCCGAAGATACAATTCACATGTTAAAGCATAGGGCCCGAACATTTCCGAAGGGTACTCTT